>JAVCKV010419203.1:0-12545 GCA_032274145.1 Herpochondria borealis | reverse complement strand
GTTTTCATCCAAAAGATTATCGAGCATTTCCGTCGCATCTACAGAATCAATCGCAAAAGGCAGTGAGCAAAACAGTACCTTGCGAAACAAAACGAATGAGAACGTCTACTTACCTTGTATGTGTTGTTGTTGCTGCGCCACCTTCCCCGCTTCACTCTCTGCCTTGAGATCTGCCGTGAGAATATCAGCAGTGTCGCGGAAACATTTTGTCATGCCGATCACGAAGATGCCTAGCAAGAGCAGGATCTCGACGAGCACGAAGCCGCGGACATGGTGGTTTGAAGAATGGGGCGGTCGTGGTTCGCGTATGGCATGATCGCTTACTCCTGTTCGTCGCGGAGGGCGACGCCGATGTGTGGGCTAAAGAAGATCGTTTGGCCGTTGTCGTCACTTGATACCCCTGGGGCCTTTTCATTGCATTCTGCGTTGGATTTTGCGTGTAGTAGTAGATATCCGGACGGGAGCTACAGCATGCCATTTAAAAAAAGATGGTGATCTACTACACCGGTAGCTCAACTGGCTCTTGGACCGCATTTTAATATATGTTTAAGGTCGTCTACGAAACACATTGGATTTGATTTGCTTGCTTCATATCTTTAAGCACAATCATTTACCACAAACGAAACACTCAGCGGCACACCTTGCACACCATTGGCCCCATCCTGTGAGTAGGGCGTGGCAGTGATGGTATAGGAGCCCGCCGACAAGTTGGCACCAAAAATATCACCGCTATTGGGATTGTCACCATACAGCATGTAGGGTGCTACGTTTTCCGTCCGCGAGGCCGTGGCATCACCCACCAGCTCCAGCCTCACGCTCTGTGCACCACAGCAGGTTTTGGCTTCCACGTTGATTTGAAAGCCTTCGACGCAGTGTCCTTCGGACCCAATCAGGACGCCCTGTTGGTCGCTGTCGGCATTGTAGAAGTAAAAGCCCGTCACTTTGCCCCCGTCACAGGACCCCATCACATCCAAAGTTTGCGAAAAGACGGCGGTACTCGCACCCGTGCAGCCATTGTTGGCAAAGCCTTGCGCCGTGACCGTCGATACACCCGCCGGTAAGACTTGGCCGAAATAGTTGGGCGGCGAACCGTAATACAAGGGAATATCGGGCCCGCCCGGATTGGCATCGCCAAAGGCCGCGTATGGGGCATAGTTTTCGCAGCGGGTCTGGCCTTGGAAAGTGATCTGAACACTCTGGACATTGGTGTGACAAGCGTCGGGGTTGACGCGAATGTTCACCAAAGGACAGACGTCAACGTTGCTGTAGTCCACCACAGCGGGATCGCCGACCAATTGGTTCAGAGCCAACTTGGTATCGGCATTGATGAGGGTAAAGGTAAAATCGGGACAGATCGTCGACAATCCAAAGGTCTGTTTGGAAAAGCCGGAAATGGAATGACAGCGCTGCTCGTCAGTAAAGCCGGCGGCGATCATGCTCTTGAAGGACGTGACTGCCACAGGCAACAAGCTGTTCAACCGATGATTGGCATCCGATCCCCACATCACTTTATCTTGCACTCCCGCATCGGCCATTTTTTGCACCGCTGCATCGCCGCCGGGGTACCGAATCGTCCCGTCGTCGTCTTGTGCGTGCAGAGCACTGATTTCCAAAATGACATTGGGGTGGATTTGCGCCATCATAATGGCTTCGTCCGTGAGGGTCCCGTTGTAGTAGTTGCCTTTTGCGTCATCGGGTGGTAAAAAGTCGTGCCCCGCATGCAGCATGATAAAGGTAATATCAGGGTGCGCCACAACGAGGTCTTGCAAGGCGAAAGGACTGACAAAATCGTACTCGCAGCATGTGACGAGTCCAAAGAGATCGCCGAGGGGACCGCAAAAGGGAGTGGTTCCAGTGTGGACCGCAATGATCTTCTTGGCGGGTGTCACTCGGGCAGACACTTCCATGCACACGTCGGCCAGGATATCCGAGTTGAGGGCCAAGCAGGTATGTGGATTGGCGAACTTGATCCCAACGAATTCCGGGGTGGTATCCAAGGCCGTGACCAAGCGATCCAGCTCAAACTGCCGTTCGTTGGCCCAGTTGCCGGTGGTGTTGAGAGACGCAAATCCGCTCACGACGCCTCCGCTGTCCTTGATAATACGACTTACTTCAGTATTGGGATCGGCGAGGCCCGGGATGCCGGCAATGTAGTTGGAGTAGAGGATGCCTTGCGACATGCCCGCCTTTTGCATCTCCTCCAGGAGCGGACCGACCTCGGAAAAATAAAAGGCCAAGTGCAAATGCATGTCGACAATGCCGCCGCAGCGTTCGCGTTCGGCCAGGACCAAGTCCAAGTCACTGGGCAACGGGACGACTTGCTGGGCGGCGACCAATGTATCTGCCGCCAACAAGCCAACCACAAGCACAAGGCTCACAAGGCTTGACCACAAGGATGACGACGACGACGCCAACGAGGAGGATGAAAAGCGCAACAAAGCCATGATTACTAACAGAAAATTGAAATGATTGCCGATGAACAATGAATGAGGAGAGACTTGAACTTTATGACGAGAAGAGAATTTATTTTCGTACGAAGCCCCTCACCTGTCAGCGTCTCATATCTTGAGGATCTGCGATCGTCATTCGATTATTCTACAGTACAATGCTGTATAAACTGTACCATCACTTGAAAAATGTTGATGAGATCTTTGTGAGATTTGCGTGGGCGTACTTCGGGCACTTATGGCAATCTCGCGTACTTCTGGCAATCTGAATTATGGCTCCACATCATACATGTACATGTAGCGTCTGCGGTGCGACCATCTTTTACGACTGGTCTTCGCACGGTTTCCCAATTCCAAATTAATTGACGTCATACTAGTATCACACTCCTTCCTCGCTCAATCGCCAGCCCGATTGATTCCCGATTTTCAGAGTAAGTGTTTTATGTTTTTGGAACCAGATATGCGCTGCAGTTGAGCTACAGTGGCCTGCCAAAAAGCAATATCAACTTTGATTTGCTCTCAATGCCGGACTCCAATAAATGCTGCACTGCCCTTCCCAGTTCGCAAGATATTGTCTTGTGGATCATTTGCAACAACAGGACAATGCAGCAATCGACTAGCCGCGAAACTGGATACTATATTGGAGATGGAACCCATTGACGTCGGGTATGCTGCGGAAGATTACCTTCTGTCGTGGATTCAGCTTCGTAAGATTGTGCCTTTGTGTCAGCCTAACTATCAGACACTGATGCCGTTATGAAGACCAAAAAATTCTTTGGACGTGTCCCGCACTCAGCATCTTTGAGAGTGGACATACAGGAAATGCTCCGCAACACATACAATGGGTTTGCTGCGATGGGATACTTTCCAATTGGTAAATTTCTGCGATACATTGACTTTGTCGTGCGCGTCGTCGTCTCACAGCCTGGAGGGAGGAAACACATAGTGATCCATTATTGTTGGGCAACCAACCTTGAGTGCACCCCTCAACCATGCACACACCTGGAAGTTTTTAACGAAGACTACAAGCGCTGCTTGTAGTCTTCGTTAAAAACTTACTTGCATGATTACTTGCATGATTTCGAAATTTCCTTTATCTTAGCATGGTACACGCCCGTTCCCAGTCCAACCTTGACTATGTTCGACTTCGCAAAGGCCAACGTGAAAGGCGAGACAATGAATGTATGCTTCTCCGACCTTACGCGCTCCGATCAAGTGCTCGGGAGTGCTCTCGCTAGGATTCCAGCAAATACCGGACAACTTCAAGACATGTTCGTGCGATAGCACTGAACTCATGTGCCACAAAATTTGCAGATGGCGAAATGCGGGAATTCCCTGTCGCCCAGCATGCTCTTGTAAAATAGAAATGAGGTGCAAAAACGGTGATTCCGCATGGGCAAGAACTGCTGAGCTTGGGCAAGGCGAGCTATGGTAACACCAATTCGACAGCAACGCCCAATCACTGTCAGAGGCATCGAAATATTCGTGGGTTGTTGCTAAACAGTATATGATCTCTTTGCTGTAAACTCTCGCTGTAAACTCTCGCTTTATAGGGTTTGTTGCGCTAGGCGAGCTGCTGACAAACTCGCCACGAAAGAAAGAGAAAGCATCCATAAATTGCTATGTACAATGACAAACTTGACTCATGCGGGCATTTGCTGGCTTCCTCCTCCAGATCTAGATAGATGATAAGAACATTATTTGTAAGGGAAGGGGGACCTGACAACCACATGTTCTTGAGTGGCAGAAAAGAGACGAGCAGCGAGCTCTTGAGCGGCAGAAAATACTCGAACAGTGGGGGAAAAGAGTCAACGAATGTCGCCACTTTACGCACAATCACCAACATGCATATTGCTGCTACTACCAACACCGCAGATAGAGGTCGAACCAAAACCTCGTTTTTGCGCCACTTCGTACATTCGTTGCATCATCCTCTTCTATCGCGGTGCTATCGCGAAAGTGAAAGGACATCTTTGGGATAGATAGACCCTGCTATATGATCTACCAATGATGGGTACCTTTCTGGCAATCCGTGAGCTTAGAGACCGAGGCTCGAATGCACGTGACGTATGCTAAGTACTACTACACGTGTAGTCCATGGCAGCAGCACATCACTATTAGAAACTACAAGAATTGCTAAAGTAAAGCTGGATGAACGGATGTCAGCCATACATGAAGCAATTGAGGTAGAAGGTTAGATAGAACTGTTAGGCTCTATGTTTTGAAAAGCCATATGTACTCCATGGTGCCGTCCCGATCTATTGAATTTTCGCATCACTGCGAAGGCACAATCTGAATTACTGAATCCGATCGGAGTCCAATCTCATATTACAATCTTCTAGCATCGTCTTGATGAACGGTAACTGAAACAGTCTCTCCAAGCGTGGGCGGACATCTTCGTGATCGTTGAGGTCGTCGAGCAAACGGAGCACTTTGAGTAGAACATCGTCTCTCTCCTCGAGGCGTTCACTGTTAAATTCGGCCACGACAATTCCGTTGCAAGGATTCTTGAGCATATAGAATTCGTTGTCATCCACCAGCACGACACGCTTAGGGTCGACTTCGATGCCAGCAAGAGAAAGAACATCCTTGCGCAGGTCGTCCGCTGGTCCAGTACAAGAATCACGGTACCAACGCTTCGTGAAGATAGTGCCCGTAGGGTCCAACAAGTCCAGCACAGTGTCCGCATACGATTTCAAGGCAGCCGTGAAGATGTGGACTTCGGCGTAACGCGAGACCACTTCCTGCAAGAAGAAATCCAAGTTGGGGCGCTTGTAACAAGTCATTTTGCGAGCGTCGGCAGCATGGGACTCAAGAACGGAGAACAAGACGTCCTCGCCAACGCTTACTTTTCCATCATGCTTGTCGAGAATTTCCGTTAAGACGAGAGTGTTGTCCATATCCAAGAAGACGACAAGATCAGAAGGTTTCAATTTGCTCGCTGTGGATGTCATGGTGCAATTCAATCACTCGGTTCAACAGGTAGATCTAGATAGATTGTACGATTTGATGCGGATCGCTGATTAGCTGATGATCACGTTATTTGTGTGAGCCAAGCAGAAGAGCTTTCCACGGCTGTTCGAAAACGGTCACACCCCGAGAAGCTGGAAGCGATAATAACGGTTTTCGGCTGAGTCGTGCATCACGCCGCCAGGCACAGTTCACTGTCCCCAGCAACGCTCTAATAGAGAGTGAATGTTGCACTAGTTATCAAGAGGAAATCATTTATCAGGCGGGAAATTATAAATGGAGTCCACGATATTTCGTCAAACATTCCCGACACATACCGATCGTATCGACGGCCGAACTGGGAAAGATTACGCACCCACCAGGCGATGAAGCGCGGCCAACACGTAGGCCATCACAAACGTAAACGTAACGAAGTGAGAAGGAAGATAACTCTTTGCCTACAAAAGGACGCGGAAACGTTGCTGCCTCGCCAGCATCTCTACTAGAAGTTGAAAGTCCTGAACTAGCCTAGTGTGGACTGATGATGGACTGTCAGTTTTACTGTCGTGTTTTCTACTTGCGGTGATAAAGATACTAGTACCCATCACCCATCCTGCGAAATCGCGTAACGATGAGGAAAGAAGAAGAACTTTCTTGTTGTGTTTGATACGATTGCCATTCGGTCGATTCTTCGTTACAAGTTTGCTCATTGCTCGGGGGAGATTCAGTGACAACTTGTAACATGCCCGAAAGGACAATCTACGACCCTGTTCCCGACGAGGAAGGAGTAGCCGAAGAGGATGCCAATGGTGTGGAACCGTTGGAACTTGACTTGCAAAGCAGAGAACCTCAGCGCGATGATCGGCTGTTTAGCTTTAAGGATCCATGGTTACCAACGACTGGAATCGTGTACACACTGATGGTGCCCGCTCTCCTTGGAGCGATACTGATGGTGTACGAGTTGACTGGGAGAATATGGCCAGCCTTTCTCTTTTCACTCCATCTAATGGCGTGTCTATGGCTGCTGGCGACCACAATTCCTTCCGACGACTTGACAATACCCCCACCATCAATATGCCGGCGAGTTGTTTCAACTGCTTTGGACGTCTTTCTTTTCGCCAACCTTTATCCGAAGGTATGTTCTGTGCTCATCAATGGCTTCTTCACGGACATGGACGGCACCACAGTCATAGAGTACAGTCATTACAGAAGTGTCACTGGCCAGCTTCGATTCATGGGGATCCTTATTGCTTTGAGTCGACTCATGTTGGAAGCCTTATCAATCTGTATCATTTGCTACTATAGACGCTTCAGCGTTGATGTGACGCAACACCCACGCTTTCCTTCGAGGCTAGCCACCTCCTTTGTATGGTGGGAGACTGAAGCCTTTGCATGGTCAGAGCACAGCAAAGCGAGGCTACGACGAAGCCTCCGATGGATCACATACTGTATGCTTTGGATATCAGTGTTCCTACTGGTATGGTCTACAACCTCAGTCATTGTGCACTGGGGCAACTGGTCAGCACCCAAGCACTCAAGCTCCATGTGTGACCCGTTGGACAATACAGAATGTGTACTGCCCTTTCCGTCGTATCATTTGATGGCCGAAGATGAAACGTCAGCGACGGGATGGAGAGTCAATCTGAATGCTGAGGTTCTCCCTCGCTTGAAAGGTGGCATCAAGTTGCACCCTGAGTTTCTCAATGAATTGGATGGGTTCAGCACCATGGCACCCATCCTCTTTTACGTTGAAGGTATGAAAGAGGCTCACCAGCAAGGTAACAATGAGGTTCATCTTCAAGGCGCTCAATTCATTGAGAACTCAGTGACTCCGAAATCCATCACGTTGCTGCTTGATGTAGACAACAAACAGTTGGTGCATCACTCCGCTGAAATTGACTTTTTGGATGATGACCTCCCACTGGTGTTACTGTTCCCGTCACAGCCACTCCGCCACAATGCGCACTATGCTGTGATTGTAGCAGGTGCTCGAGATGCAAACGGAGACATGTTATCTCCTACCCCGGGCATGAGTGAATTCCTTTTGAACGAAGCCATGGATGCGACAACAAGGCACGTACGGTACCGGGACAAAATTGTACCGGCGCTGGGAGAAGCTGCTCCTTGGATCGACCTGCAAGAGGCTCAGCTAACATTTGATTTCCCAACCATCAGCGAAGAATCCCAGTTGGGGCCTATCAAGGCCGTGCGTGATGCAACGCTTGATCACATAGACTCAGAGGATTGGACATGGAAGAAGCATGTTCATGTTGTTCGTGTGCAGAATCAAGACTGCTCCCGCCCCGACACAAAGATTGCTCGAACAGTCCACGCCAAACTAGATGTACCATGGTTCCTGCAAGCATTTGGAGTGGGACATCGTGCTGCTTTGCTGAACAAGGAGTCGGTAGCCAACGGCCAGACAGATCTGATTGGAAAGGCTCACTTCGTGGTTCATATCCCCTGTTCGATCAGAGCTGCTGCAATTCGGCGAGAAAATGCGAACAACTTGCGAGCCTTCGTCGAGTTTGGTCATGGTTTATTTTACAATCGCGACGAGGCTTCAATGCACACACTGGTCGATATGGCAAATGACAATGGCTACGTCATTATGGCGATGGATTGGAGAGGCATGTCATCGTATGACCTCCTCGTTGTGATCAAGACACTCATGGCTAAGCCAAGCATGTTTCAAGCGATTCGGGATAACTTGATTCAAGGGTATGCCAACAAACTGGCACTGCAACACTTCGCTAAATATGCGATGCTGTCAATGGATTGGATGCACTTTGGCGTCGGGCTTTCTCCAAAGAAGCCCATTCCAACCTATGACGGACGACCACCACAATCAATCTTCTATGGAATATCTCAAGGAGGAATACTAGGTGCCGGATACACGACGCTGTTAGGGCCTACCAAGCTGATCGATCGGGGAGTTCTCGGCGTACCAGGTACTCCATTTGCACTGATCATGAGTCGCTCGCTTGACTTTGTTGGTTATGACGTTGTCATGCTTTTGAATTTCTACAACAATCGGCACGTGAGGATCTTTCTCTCCTTTGCTCAAATGCTTTGGGATTCATGCGAAGGTTCAGGCCTACTGGCGCCTCCACAGCTGGAGGAACGTCCTCGGATGCTGTTGCAAGCGGGCCTTGGGGATCCAGTTGTTCCAACCATTGCTGCTGAGGCCCTTACACGAGCAATGGGAGGAAAAACTCTACCCAGCAACCCTCGACAAATCTTTGGCGTTGCAGTGGAGCAGGCGGCTAGCGATTCCTCTCTCGGGCCTGACGTGACACTGGCGGAACTACTGTACAAGAAAGAGAACGCTTCTCTTCCCGTGGATGACAAATATTCAGTTGTGGAGGGAAATAATGTGCATGAGTGTGTGAGGAAGGACAAGACTTTTGTTCGTCAGGTCGAGGAGTTCATCAATACAGGACGAGTGCTTGACGTTTGTGAAAACAATGGCTGTGTCCGCGAAAGCGCAAACTGCTGAGACGACTAGTGCAGTGACAACAGTGATATGAACGGTTCTGCATGCTTCGCAGTTGCTTCTTGTTTCTTAGACTCTATTTTATCCTTCACTCTGGTACTAAATTCTCACGTCCATACGACTCGACTCTGGACATCCAAGCATAGCTTATGTCGAAACGGCACTGAGATTCTTTCCTTCATTTTGAAGGCTGATGTCCTCATAATTGACTGCAAAAAGGTTTCTAATACCATCATTTGTAGATGCTGATTATCCTATCCACGAGAACAGAAAAAATTCTCTCTGGGGGTCTCTCTCTCTAATTTTCTTTCCCATGGAGAACTTAATTCTCCTCTCTCCTATGATAGATGTCTCAAGTTTCTATTTTAACCCTGTGGAGGGGTGGAGAGTATTACATTACATTCTCCACGTTGCGAAAATGTTGTACTCGGATCCGACGAGTGCTCCAACGGGCACCCCCTCAATCTTTCCTACAACGGCTCCATCTTCGGATCCGACGAGGGCTCCAACGCCTCGCCCTATTGAGATCGCTCCAATTGCTTAGGATGGCATGGAAGGTAAAGAAACTGGGTTGGAGGCTGCGGACTCGTACTACAACGTATCTACTGCATCATCCACATACCTCACCCTCGACGACGATGAGTTTGAAGCAGCAGCTGTCTAAAATAATATACTTCTATTGTCATGATGAGTACGAAATCTGGGGTTTTGTTGGTGCTCTCTATGCGAGCGCAGATGACGACCACGGAGGAACATACGTTGTGATCTCGCGCGAAGTTGTTTGCCCCGATGGGAGCGGCGACAGCGATTCTGTCACCGTGAGTATGTCAGTCATCAGCCATACGGACTCGGCGTGGGAGATCATAAACGACAGCATACATCCCAGTTCGTCAGACAGACCAAATATCACGAGGACCTCCAGCAGCCAGACAGGTGCATTCTAAGCTACAGTCCACCACCAAAATGGGACGGTCTTTCGTTCCAATGTTTGCACTCCCTCGATGCGATACGTTTGCATTGAACAGGAGGACAGATCCCTGGGGCATGACGGCTCGCACTCTTGTATCGTTACTACAGCTGCGACGCACTTTGGGGTCACCCTCCCACAGTCCAACAAAGGGTACCGACAAATCCAACTCTGTCGGTCCCTGTCGCACTCCCACATCTGTCAGTGGCATAATGACGGTCAGACCGTGCACTCCATCAATGTGCCACCCTTGGGCGCGACATCCCACGTGAGACGTGACAACCTCGACGCGAGCGACATGGTGAAAGTGAAAGGCATCGGCAATCGATTTCCACACCGCCTTTCGAGGTGGTTTTCGATAATCGGTAATCAAACTGGGATTCAAAATGTGCTGGGCTTCAGTGGTCCCTTCTTTCCAGCCGTAAAAGCCACAGGCAGGTCCAAGCTGGCAGAGACAATTGTAGAGTCGGGTACCGGAACGCTTTGATGCATCTTTCTCACCAATCGCTTGCTGTCCAGCCTGTCTACCATGATGAGATACGTAGCAACCATGCAATGTCTTGACCTCCTTCTCCGAGAAACAGTTGTGAACGACAAGAACGTGCTCTTTTTCCAGAGTCTCTACAGCCTTCTGTACAAACTCGTCATGACCCAGGTTCGTTGAGGCATAGTCAAGTGTGCATCGTTCCAGATGATGTTTCTCCTCCAGCGGGAGACTATCAACCAACGACTTGGTCGTGTTGAGCGGGGCCGTTGAAACCCTAGCATTGTTCTTGTGCTGCTGCTTCTTCCCCATGGCGAGTGATGACAATGGCTTGTTGTTGTACGTAATTACAATGTGAGAAAAGCATTCTGACTGGGGGCAAAAAACGTGAGTAGATGACGACGAAAGAGGAAAAATGACCAAGACATTGGCCGCAAGTGCTTCCACGTGGAAGCCTTCTGCGACCCTTCACAAATTGCGCAAGCCTACGCGCGCACCGAGCTTGTCTAAAATAGGTACGCCAGAGACCTTGGCACGCCCTCAAACAGAAGCTATGCTCTAAGGAAGATTTCCCGACTCAAGTCATCACACTATAGTATACACGTACAACGCACTATCTATCCTCCATCCCCTTGATCAAAGTGAACGCCGCACGTTTTGAGTTTGCGTGCCGTCTCGGCAAAGTAGAGTCGCGTATGACGATTGACACGCTTCTTCTGTTCGTGCAACTCGACCAGGAGACCGACAAACATACCTTCCTCCACCAATCGACACAAGGTGATTGCAGCTTGGTTGAGAACTTCGTATTCCATACCTTCAATATCCATCTTGATCATGAGGTGACTGTGGGGAGTCGGATCGAGAGTCATTTTGATGATATCGTCAAGAGTATACCCCATCACGATGGCTTCCTCAAGGACAGAAGCTTTACTATCATCATTACCCTTCATGGCCTGAACCTTTCGGAGACTGTACATGTCGGGAATCAGACTGGATCCATCAAAATTGGCGCGGGCATTGACGGTATCCAAATACAACGACGTTGGTCCAGTTTGATTGGCAACCACTGTTTCAGTGAAAAAATGGGTACGACGCACAGGGCGCGGTACGGATCCCATGACGTGTCGTTCGAGTGCTTGCAGTTGGGCGGTGAAGGCAGGGTTGCCTTCAAAGCTAAAGACACAAAAGTGTTCAGGGAACACGTCAGACGTTGTTCGCGTCGGGGAAGAGATTAGATAGTCATGCACCCATCTTGCCAGTGGATTCCATCGACGTTTCTTGTATACATCATAGATGGTGCCCAGCTTAGAGTTGTACTTTTGATGAAGTTCGCCACAAAAAGGGATCCCGCCGTCCACAACGTGACCAACAGTGTCCCCAATGTTCGCACCCAAGTCTAGAAACGTATGTTTGCACGGCTCAACATTATGTTGCGGTGATTGTTTGGATGAATCATCCGTGATATTCATCCTTGTTTCCGTCGGCGGAGTAAAGAGACCCCCCACTGTGGTCTGGAGATGTTCTCGCGTATTGTTCTTTGCACATTCAATCTGATATCGTTGTCGCCACTCTTGTATTCGTCTACTGTTGGCTTCTACTTCGGCGTCGTTCAGAATTCTCCACGAGTCACCTGCCAGTAAGTCATCCTTGTTGTTGGTATAAGAACTGTAATACGCCGCCTCTGATTGTATCGGACCTTGTTGACTGTAAATTGCAAAACTTCCAAGCAATGCTAGTAGGGTTGCAACTCCTGTTCGCTGTGTTTGTGATTTCCCCCTCGCAGCATAAGATGATGGCTTGACTCCTCTCGTTGTAGCACCCGACTTCGAGAAGGCCGGGGTCGTTGTGCTTCGGCGATGGAAGACCATGATGGTGATTCATGAAAAAAGCGAGAGCGACTTTGAACTCATCATCGTCTCCATCGCCAGAAATTGTTCTCCGAGTACTCGAGGTTCGCGTACAGTACGAAGACAGTCAGTACTTGGCATCGTGCGACGCGCTTCGTATTGCTTCGACGCACAGCTAATCTCCGCAAAGAAAAGGTCATCACCTCTTTTTCAAATGAAAGACAGAAGACCATACCCTTACAACCTTCATCTCATCCACAGTCGCCCCATCAAACTTTAATCTGCTCGGTCTGACTTCGCTTGAAAGAAAGATGGCACGAATAGGACTTGTGGAACGACGGAAAAAGCGAGCAAT
>JAVCKV010419092.1:0-12545 GCA_032274145.1 Herpochondria borealis | reverse complement strand
GGGAGGGGGTGGGGGGGTTAGCTTGCAGACTTTGACCAACCAAACCAGGGGGTGACTATGATTTGGAATTTAAAATTGAAAATCCCCAAATGACGTTCATTCACTCTGTATCAAAAAGATAAAAACAGGACAGTAAAATAGAAAATCGTGTTAATTTTAATGATTATTTTATAATTTTTTACTTAATCAAATTATAGCCGCACATTTTGTCACAGAATAATAAAAACAGATAGAAAAAATGGCGGCTCTGGCCAAAAACATGCATCCACCAGAACCGCTGGCCATCAACCATACCTCGGGGACCTCCGCTATCGGAAGCTGAGAAGATTTGCATCAAAAGACTCCATGGAGGTGGCAAAGGAGTCTGCTTTATTTCCAGACAGATTGGAAGGGGTAGGGGCCTCGTATCTACCTATTTAAGAAATTCTGTTGGATATGGAACTCGTAAACCGTCTGGAATGCATCCCAAACTGACTTTGAGGAGGAAACGGCAGATAAAAAGGACCATTTGCAATGGAGGTTTGTCCGTAATAAAAGTCGCCCAAAGCCTCCACTATTTGGAGGAACATTTTAAAGGATGGACAGCTTGCGTACAGGGCTATTCTTAAGACCCTTAAAAGCCTTCCGCGAAATATGAAGCACGGTTGCGCTGGGCACTTGGTAATCACCACTGGACTACGCGGTGAGACCGCGTTATTTTTTTGGACCAGAAAAAGTTCAACTTAGACGGCCCAGACGCATGAACACATTATTTGCAAGACCTACAACATGGCAGAAGAACTTTTTTCAGCAGAAATTTCGGAGGGGGAAGCATAATGGTGTTTGGTTGTATCTCATTGAAGGGGGCCACAAGTCTGTGCCTGATCAATGGCATTTTAAACAAAGAGAAGTACACAGAGTTGCTTGAGGACTTCCTTCTTCCCTTTGTGTACTACCACTATGGCACGGGACGTAAATATTTCATATTTATGCAGGACAATTCCTCCGTTCATTGCGCTCGTCATTGTAAGGCGTGGTTCAAGGAGGCAAAAATGACTGTTCTACCCTGGCCGGCGCTATATACTGACCTTAATCCTATCTAGAACATCTGGGGGCTCTCGCTAAGGACGTGTATGCAAACGGGAGGCAGTTTCATTCAGTGCAAGCCCTCACGGAAGCTATAAGGGATAGTTGGAATTCCCTGACCAAACGGCACCTCTCGCACTTCATCACATCTATTCCAGCACGTTGCTTGAAGGTTTTGAAAGGTGGTTGGCGAAATATTGAATACTAAATTGCGTTCAGTGTGCGTAAAAGGGTTGATCATCGCTTTTCTTATATTATTATGATACAGATTGGAAGAGGACATTTTGACGAAGTCGGAAAATGTGTTCTATTGGTGCCAAATTAACAGATTAATATATTTTTGATTTGTTTTTATTTTTTTTGGAACAAACTATATTAGAAAAGATTTAAAATGGTGACCTTCATGATGGTGAAAGGCTGGTCCGGGATGGAAAAGAAACTTTTTACATCGCTTTCGCTATGCGGGCTTTTGCTACGAAATATTCAAAAATGTCGCAGGCTACGCCGTAGTTCTCGAATACTTGTCAAAAATAAAAGCTCGCTGCTGTACCTGGAGGAAAAGATTAGAATCTCTTTTTGGATAAGTGTGGCCCCTATTGAAAAATCCCTTCCTTTTGACTCCAGATTTTTCACTAGGCTAACGATTGGAGGAGGTAGTGGTCTTGAAATACTGAGGTTTTATTTCATTAAACAAAGCAATTTAGACCTTCTTATCACATTATCCACGTCAGATTTCGTTGGGAGATAAATCAGTGTGTCAGTGTATATTTTGCTCAACTTCAAGAAAATGTCGATGTTCAATAAAACAGCAGAAAATTTGGATACCGTATTTTTGATAAATCGCTGCAAATCCATGGTACCATGGAAAGAAATCAGAAAATGCCTCATTTCTATGAACCTGCGAACCATAAATTTTCCTTGATATGTAAAGATCCGGTTACTAGAAAAGTACTACGTTTCTCATTTTTGAGGAACAGGTACAAAAATTCTTGTTTCGCTTTCTTTCTCGAAAATAAAATTGATCTCTGTAGAATTATCTCGTTCATCAACATTTCCTGGGGCGCCATGACTAAAATATGATTTCAAAGAGCGGAGCTCATGTGGCTCTCGGCTCCTTCTGACGAGACAAAAGTGTCTTTAAATTATATTTGGCACGGTAGAGCCCCGATTTCTTAGCGCTGTTCACATAGGTTTCTTTGGAGTCAGAATAACGACCGACATTTTCATCTTTGCTCTGAGTCGTGCAGTTTCTGCACCACAACAGAAATGAACCTAGCTGCGCTCGGGCCTGTTGTGCGCCTTTCTCCGTCTTTTTTGCAATCTCTGTGCAATAAATACCTCCTTTCATTTGTTTTTGCGCACTAATGTCGCGACTCACTGCATAAATTGTTGTACTATGGCGTCACTTGGAAAGATCCTGCGTCATAATTGGTCATGGGTCGGGAACTGGGGCTGTTGAGTCCCGCGGATTCTGTGCGACCGTGGCAATAACCTGTGCTGTATCGAAGTTATATTAGAAAGTGGTAATTAGGACGCAGCTTTTCTGCATCATGTGAGAGGCTGCGATATCACTCTTGCTCTCGTCGCGCAGATACTGCGCGAATTTCTCAACCGGCCTTGGTATCATCCCTCGCTTTACCTGTCGTTTGCTGCTGCTTTGAAGCTCATGGCGAGGGGGAAGGCGCGGTTGTGTCGCGCAGAATCTGCGAGAGACAACCGCGCCAGCATCCGCGCAGAATCTGCGCGACTTTGACTTTGACAGGCCTCCAGCCCCGGGCAGGATCTCCACCTCTTCAATCCCCGCGTCACTATACCATTTATCGCACAATAAATGGACCGCCTTCTACCACAGGAATTGCGCGACTTTTTCTTAAGTCTTTTACATGGGAGCGTCGTAGTCTCATCCTCAAAATGCTATCAGGTTTTCCCCCAAACCACCGCGTCGCGCAGCAGCTACGAGACCCTTGTGCGGTGCGTTGGGTCGGCTGGAGTCGCTCAGTACGTCGCGCAGTAACTCAGCGACTTTCTCGACTTGACCGATCTTCACCATTCTTTCGGTAGGATGCTTGAAAGTGTTCATGTCGCGCAGGAACTGCGTGAATTACTCCAGACGTCTTCTATGTCGAGCAAAAGCTGCGCTATTAATTCAACAGTTTTTTCCCGTCGGGCCAAGGCCGTGTCGCCCAATTTCAGCCAAACATCCGGCCCTGGCCGCGTCGCGCAGCAATTGCGCGAGGTTCCTGTCAGGGCGTCGGGCGACTGGTTGGAAATTTAGCGTGAGCACGGAATACTGCGCGACCGACTTTGTGCCACTCGCGGCACACTACCCAGGACCGGGCTGTCTTCTTCGTCGCGCAAGAACTGCGAAACGTACTCGACCATCTTCGTTTGGTTCCGGAAAAAGTGATCGTGATTGGAGTCGAACCACCCTTCTCGCTCTGGCCGCGCCACACAGTAACTGGGCGACTTCAGTGCCCAGGGGTCGGGCGGATAGTTCTTCTTTGTCAAGCGATCATATCCAATCGGCCTGTCCATTGCCATTTCTCAATTATATCGTCGCGCAGATGCTGCGCGACTTACTGGACTGCTCTAAACCCTTGACGTGAGATATCGAATAGGTGCGCTTTTTTTTGGTCATAAGGCGTCGCATTTCTTTGCCGCGACTCCGCTGGCCGCGTCAGCCACCCTGAGGCGCATTCAGCGCCTATTTATCGACGCCACCGCGCGGGATTCTCGCACAGGAATTTTGACGACGGCCACGACCGGCCTGAATTTTACAAGCTCCTGATGCATCTGTCCATCCTATGCCCCTGGTGCTCTATGGCTTCGACCGTTTATCTCTGGTGGCTGGCGAGGTGCCTTCGCCGCATCTTTTCCTACTCCCTTTGGACGGGTTTTAAAAGCTTTTAATAGTGGTGGAGACCCATACAAGGGGCCTGCAGGCACCTGTTCCCAGGGTTACCCCACTAACAGACCGAAACAGCCCGACTCGGTTTTCGCGCCTCATAGATGATGCGATTGGACTTGACGACGCCGGGACGCTGCATATATTAATTTTGAACTGTTCAAAGGGGCCCGCGCATAGGAAGGCGGTCATAAGCACACTTTTGAACCACCTACGGAACCATAATTAGATCTCCACTCTGGCACGCCGCCACCTGGTGGAACGTAACGTATCATGACAATCCACCCCGTGGGTGGCCCACTACTCCTCTACTCAGACACTGGGGAGTGCCACAGGTTATCTGATGTCTGTCCTCTCGGTACGGCCCGGTTCGAAGGACTCTGTGAAAATGTTTTTAGGGGTTTTCTGTCCTTCGGTTCTTTTAGGCCACAAACCCTACTTCGACCAACGGTTCCAGTCGCTCTTTAAACGTATTTTCCGGCGCCGGGATGGGGAATTATGGAATACAAAGGAATGAGGAAGCAGGTTGACTACCGAGAGACTCCAAGTACAGCCTTTTTCCCGTCTTTCCTTCCTCCTTTACTCTTGTGTACGTTCGACCGGGGCTACCACGCCGCAATACAGGGTTTTTTCCCAGTTCGGAATGAGCGCTGGTCCTTCTCAGAGTACACAACCAATGGAAATTGGCAACGTGGAGGGGCAACCTCTTTATCTTGGAAAAGCATTCAAATCTAATCGAAAATGAAAGAAGCAGTCCTATATAAGGCAATGTGACCTGAAAATATTACATGCTTTCTTTGCCACAAGTCGGGCTGCCGCCCCTCGAATCATTATGAATAGTAAAAAAGCAGCAGTCTGGCTTCATCAGATTCGTATGAAGTTTGGGGATGTTGAGAAAATGGTCTTCAATTCCAATTATGGTAAAATCTAATATCTCGTTATGCCAATGGCAGCTTGAAAATGGCCTGCAACATTTCATGACTGCATTAATGAGTTTCTATGCGTGTTTATCGATGACGTTCTTGTTTTTAGTAAGGTCAAATCGTCTCATATGCGTCATTTGGAGGTTGTCCTCTCGAGACCGAAGAAGCAATAATTGTATGTTTCTCCGAAGAAATATGAGTTCTTCAAAGATGAGATAAAAATTCTCTATGTGCTTATCGGATAACAAAGTAAAAAGTAAATTCAAAGAAAGTGGAAATCTTGCGGACTTGGTCAAAACCTGGTTCTCTTACAGATCTTCGAGGATTTCTTGGATTGTTTCAATTCTGTTGGCGTTTTATTTCGAACTTTGCAAATGTTTCCGCTCCTTTAACTGACTTTTTGAAGAAAGACAAGAAAGGGCGTAAGTGGGATAATCGTTGTGATAAGGTATCCGAGGAGCTAAAGAAGTATGTAACTGAGGTACTAATCATGTTTTGTCCTGATTGGTAAAAGCCGTTCAGAGGTTATTTCAATGCATCTCAAAATTTTGTTGGAGGTATACTTACGCAGTTAGATGAGAATGGAAAATACAGAGTGATTGATTTCTTCTTGAAGAAAATTTTCTGATGCTGAGGCAAGCTAGAATGCCAATGATCAAGAGTTGCATGGATTACTTGCATTCCTCGAGAGGTTACGTTGTTATCTTGAAGGATCTCGATTTGAAATCTTCACGAATAATCAAGTTCTCAAACAATTATTTACCAATCCAAATCTCAGTCCAGGGGAATCAAGATTGCGAGAGACTCTTGGAAAATTTTCTTTGTTTATGATAACATTGAAGCCTGGTAATATCCATTTTTAAGGGATACGATTTCCAGAGGTTTCCAAGCTGAGTAGGCTGATCTTGAGGTCAAAGATGTAGCGGTTCCATTCATTTAATTTGCAGATATCTCCTTTGGATAAGAAGAGGATCAGTTCTTTGGTCAAATCGTGCAGTGCTTCAGAGATGAACGACAGGACGATCAGAAGCAAAAGCTAAAAATTGATGAACTGCTTCCATTCGTCAAGTTTGAAGGTAAAATGTTGCTTTACTGGAACAACGTATGTGTGTCGAGGAAATAGTTTCCGCCCTACTTGGAATTTTTCATGACTCACGTGTTGGAGGACGTTTTAAGTTTTCAAAGACTATGTCACGCTTGAGGAACTTACACTGGGGACACAAACGTAGAGGCGTTAAGAAGAATGTAGATTGATTTTTATATGCCAGCAGTTCAGGTAATCCAATAAAACGAAGCTTATATATTCAAAATACCTTGATGCCAGAGCAAAAGTAAGGGTGCACTTGCAACGGACTTCATCCTAAATTTGCCGAAAACCAGGGATGGTTGCAACATAATTACAACTTGGGTCGACAAATTGAGGAGAAGAGTGCATTTTCGAATATAAAAGTAACTGACACAGAAGTAAATACTGTAAACGTGTTCCTCGCAAATATATTCAAGATACATGGTACACCAGGAAATTGTTTCGGAAAGAGACTCTAAGTTTACTTTTGAATTCTGGAAGAGACTCATACAGCTGAGTTTCATCCGGTTAAACATTTCTTCTAGTAGGCACCCGCGAACTGCCATGAAGTAGTGTGATTGAAAAGGACGTCAATAAGAAGGCGGAGGACTTTTTAAACGAACAAATGCTAGCTCCATATATGTTTCTGTTTCTCTGTGATATATGGAGCATATGTTTTTCTTCACTGTTCTGTAACTGTAAAACTACATGGAGGCACTGTAACAAGCCTTTTTCCATGCACGACATGCTAGGCGAATATTTTACTCATAGTTTTTCAATTTAATTCTCACGTTTTATCACTTGTAAGGTAATTAGAGTTTCTCTACCGCACAGCGTATTTCTATTTGGAATTCCAAATGCCGATACTTTTCTGAACAAGGCCAAATTGTGTTACCGTACAGGTATTTCTAACTCTACTTCCAATTTAGAAAAGAAATCCGGAAAGAAATAGACAACCTTCGTGGCCTGCTTGCCAACATAATTGCATGAAATCGTGTCCGATCGCTTCAAAATGGGAAATCAACTTCGTGTTTTGAAACCAGCTTTCCAGCACCATACGGCATTGCAGTGCGGCGCAAAGGGGGCCACGCACCGACGTTGGAAGAATCGACACGTGTACGTCCACTCGGGGTGATCGGAATCGGCTACCACTTCGCCAACCCGACGCTCGGGCCGGGCACACTCTGGTGACTGTAAGGACTTTGCCACTTCGCTTCTCTGTTACTCTGGAGTTTCGTGGCTGCGGATTTTTCAGTTGGGTGGTTCGTTTATTGGGTGCTCGGGTTGTATGTTAGGCTCACATTTAGGGCACACTACCCTATCTGAGGGAGTATAGGTTAGTGCACTCGGCATTATGGAGGATACTGTAAGTGCCAGTGCCACTCTGTGTAGTTTGTCTTAGGGTTTTTGCCCTTGGGGCTTTCTGGGCCACCGGCCCCACCTCGGGCGCTCGCCCAGCCGCTACTAAGCTGGCTGGGCGGCGCCGGTTTGGGGTTGGAAAGAGCATCAACGGTTGTAAAGAAGTTTACCCTCCAAGTAAAGTCTTTTTCCCCGTCTTGTCTTCTTTTTTCCCCTTTCTTTCCCTTCCTTACCTTTCTTTAGAGTTTGTCTGTAACGACGCTGCGCGGACGCACAAAACGCAGGAGCGACGACACTACGCCCTTCCACACGTTCATGTCCCCTTCATCGCCACAACCTGCCCCTCCGTTCTAGCTCTACCACGCCCCGCCCTCTTGTGTGCTGCTTCTGGCGAGCTACCAGCAGCACCACAGGCATTCTTTTGCATCTAAACTACTATCATTATGTGGGGCGGCCCTCTTGAACTCTCATTTGATGCGCATTCGAGCGGCGCGGCGCATCCGCCACGACGCAAACAGTATTCCCACCCGTGTGCCGAGCACACATCCGTGCGAGCTTGCGCGCAGCCGCGTGGATTGCTTGCATGCTTCCTAGGGCGCACTATTTGCGCCCCGCGAGGTCGCCCCATTTTTCCCTGGAGCTCCTTCCTTAGTGTAAAAAATCCACTGACCGAAAAAGATGCTTATGACGAAGAATTTTATGTCCAAATTGGACTCGATGTTTACGTCCTACTATAGTATTATTACACAGTACTGTGACGTAAATGATGTAGGTTTATGGCAGATAAGGAGTAAACCCCACAGCGTAGCACGTGCGGTAGCTCAGCGGCTCCTTCTAAATATTTGAAAGACGAGTGTACGAAAACCGGCCAGAACTTCTCTTGGAAAAAAGACGCGAAGGCGACTATAGATGCTTTTTTGGACTTCGTGCCATTTTTTAAACAACTGCAGGTTATGTTCGTCATGTATTACTTTTGAGTCGGGATTGAAGAAAGGATGGGTTCCAATGTACGTTGGCCTGGAGAAGGAGGAGGGCATGTCGAATATGACACTTAAACGACTGCACAGTGTAACGCTGTACTGTAAAAATATAGACGAAAAACGACAGAAAGGATGTCTGACATTCTGAAACAGTCAGTTCCCTCTCGTCCAAGTTCTATTTCCGTCCTCTTCTGCTGCCTCCTCTCTATTCCTCTCCCCTCTTCATTGCAGAAATTTTCCTATTCTACTCCCTTCACCCGTTCGCATTTCTTCACTGCTCTCCCTCTCCTTCACCGCGCTTTACCTCCATTCATCATCAGTGCATCAACCTGAGCTGTTTCACATTCTACTGCACCCTTTTGTTCACGAGGCTTCAAACAAATGTACAGTAGTGCAAGAGAATAATGATAACTTCCCTAAAATATGTACCTATGGTAATAAAGTTAGTCGTTTAAAAATTTTAATGTTACACACATTTTAATTTGTACCAATTTTCCACACGGTAGAATTGTACATAAATTACACAGAAGCATTTTTCATAACATTATATTTTTTGTGTTCATTGATTGAGCGTTACGTTTAAAACAAACAATTCAACGCAATTGTAAAATAAGAAAGTGTTTGTTTCTTTAAATGAAATGCTTTCAAACTTTTTTACACCTCTAATTATTTGTCAAAATATGAATATTTTAATAGATTTACGGATCATAAGCCTGAACAAAATTGGATAATAAATAAATACAAAAAACGATATCTCAAAAATCCAGGTATCAAAAAAACGTGTGAACTCTGCAGTGATTGTAGCACCTTCTTACTGTAGCATTTTATATGAGGAAGGATGCCCGCGACGACGATGGATAATTTTCTTTCTGAGTTGAAGGCGGCTGTTGTTCCGATGTTGTTTATACTGCAAAAGGTGTTGGGAATTTTTTAAATCTGTTGGCCGATCAGAACAGGGGGTTACGGATATTGTAGCCGACTTTAAATCTCTATCAAAAACATTGAAGAACTTGAATGCGACAAAGCCGCACTTTCAGCCTATTAAAACAATTAAATAAAAATATCACGGATAATTTCCAAGACCGTAAGCAAGTGAAAAATTTCATGGTTTTAAAATAATGTAGTGTTTAGAGACAAGCGTCAGATATATATGGGAGTGATTTTTTCAAATTAACTCAATCATTAATGATTCGAGAGTTGATACATATTTGATTAGATCCGAATCGTAATTTTAATTTACAAAATTTATGTTCGAGCCAACTATAATAGACGACTTGGAAAGAATAGTTTGTCTCGGTTCGTTTAAATAATAATTTGATCGCCTCGCATGTATTTTTCAGTGAATCGAAGGCTCTGTCATTTCTCTCGCAGCCCGAAAGGCAATCAGGATCCACCTCACTCTCCGCGATGAATTTTATATAATGAACCCGAGGAACATATTCAGTTCTATTAAATGAATTTTATTTTTCACATAAACATTTGAGTTGTAATAATTCGAACAAAAACAAAAAAAAGACATTTTTCGTACTAGAGATAACGATAAGGTTCTGTGTCTCAGAGATTTCGGAGAAATTTTAGTTTTTGAAGACTTTATACTAACGCAGATTCACTTGAGGTTGCATTTCAGTGAGTGACACGAACTTGGGGCCAATCATTGTTGTGATTCTCCTCCGAGCGGATGCAAAGCTACAGATTTCATAAGTGTCTTGTCTCGAAGATGCTGTAAACATCAAGCTCACATTTCGGGACGAGCAGGAATATCAGTTGATTCCTGTTACACCTGCTACAATTAAAAGATTTCCACGCCCTTGATGAAGAGGAGTTACAATTTTTAACAAACCAGAGTAGACATTAAATTAGTTGCTGATATCATTGACAGGATTGCATTTTAAATAATACTGGAATACATAATTTTGAAATTTATTGATTTGGATGAATGCTTAATTAATTCCCTCTCCATGTGAATGTGCCCCGGGCCTACCGTTTAATTGGATTTGATTAACTACTAGAACATTATAGCATATGCGCGACCTTTACGTATGTACTCCACATACAAAGGAATACAATGACAATGTACTATATTGGTGAGATTTAAGCACAACGATTGAATTTATACCATTATACGCCATATATAGTCCAAAAGTTTTGGGACATAAACCTCCAATAACCACGACCATCAGAGCTTCAAGGCACGTTCATCGCCGAAAACGCCGAACCGCACATCACCCACTCCCAGGCACAAGGCGCTCTCCACCTCCTCGTAGAGGTAGTAGCTGAACGTCACGAAAGCCTGCAGCTTCACTCCTCCATCCCCAATGGTGATGAATCTGATGATGAAACCCACGAAGACAGCCCAATTATCTCAAGTTGCCTCGAACATGGTGGCCCCAAGTCAATGTTGACTATAACCAACTTCATTCATAGAAAGTTCTTCAAGATTTGGGACAAAGTACATTTTTGTTTCAGAAATTTAATGTGTGGGTAGATGTTTCAGAAGCTATTAAAAGACGAAGGACGTCTTCTACATGACTCTCGCATCGCTGAAACATGGTGAAAGTTGGGATTGACTTTCTCGTGTGTTCAAGATAAATGCACCTACGAATGCGCACATGATCTTGAACTTAATCATTATGCTGTAAACTTTCCTTAAAAAATTTCGTGTAAATGCCACAGATTCATACTCCATGAAACAGATTTCTGATCGGAATCAACGTTTTCGCAACTTTCCGTGTTCCCGTTTCGCTGTGGGTGCAACATTCCATATTGCTTACCGCACATCTGGGGCAATTCAGGAAGGGAAGCGATACTTCAGCGAGAATCATAAATCCTACAGTAATAATCAGCTCGAAGCAAGTGTGTTTCCGAACGGCTTTTCTATTGGATTTAAAAAGCAATAATCCCCGTCAGTTTCAGATCCTAATTTCTTCTGTCAAAATGATGAATTTCACCTTGCCCAACTGGAGAAGCTTACATTGGACTTGGAGATAATTTAACACGGGGTACTTTGTATGTGAAATCCTCGGATGTGGGCCGCCCTTAGTGACAAAGGGTACCAAGGGTAACATATTACCCTTCGTCTTATTCATCCTAAGAAGACTCTGCGCGGTGGTATTTTATCTGGGCATGATATTGATCAAATTAGAAGAATTTTATCTGATCGCATTATCGTCTAAAACTACTTTGGGTACCTTTGCACAACGTGGAATATAAATGAGCCAGAAGTATAGTGGTCTAAAAGGATCTATGGCGACTTTTCAAAGCGTTGTGTTTCCTTGACCAATTTCCATGTCAGATTTCATCCTCTGCGAGAGACAGAAGGCCTTGTATACAACAAAATTCGCAACCGCATCGAAGCTATCGATTATCAACAGCCTGAGAAGCGTCTTCGCGTGCAGGAGAGGTACCGATAGAGGCTTCGCAGACGCATTGACACTGAACACAGGCTCGCCAGGCTCGCCAGTCGCGCAGGTCTTGTATATGATGAACGAGACTTTTTTACTTAGTATATACCGCAATAATGAGTGGACTTGTACCATTTCCGTACTTCTTCCTCATAATATTTTGGAAATGCAAACCCCAAGTGCAACAGCAAATACCATGAGAGAATTCCTGTACGACAAAGCCCTTTTCCTAGTTGGTGAGCATTTTGAGTAGTACCGAGTAACTGACGGAGAGACCATAATGCGCGACAACGAACATCCCCACCAAGCGAGAAGAAAATCACCAAATTTTGTAAAATGACGTTCGCAATGGTATTGGGACGATTAGAGCTTTTAATTTCCATTATATTTTAATTTCTAAAATTTTCTGACAAGATAATGGTGGAGGAAAATTCGCCGTATTTTCCCCTGCGATTTGCCTCTCCGCTTTGCCTCCAAGTACCAAAATATCAATCCTAGCGAAGACTGTGTTGAATAGTAATACAATCTTTCCTTTTTAATTCAAGGACCAATCAGCGCATTCTTAATCTTGTAAGTTGCCTTAGGAGGCTCGTTCCAGATGCGCACATTTCTTTGTATACAGTCCGTATGGCATCGCCTATGGTAACATGACGCCTTTTCATTGGCCACAAATATTCTGATGATCCGTACATTTTCGACATTCAAGGGAATACGTGGCCTGTTAAAATAAGATTGCATGCAAGAGTTAGACTAAATATAACTTAAGTATAACCCCTGAATAGTGATAGGGTCGGTGGAAGAGGACCATTTCCTTATTGAGGGGTCTACCGCTACCAGGGGGAACTA
>JAVCKV010418982.1:0-12545 GCA_032274145.1 Herpochondria borealis | reverse complement strand
GTTATGCAATATAGAATAGAAAAAGACACCATGGGCGAAGTACAAGTGCCTGCTGATAAACTTTGGGGAGCACAAACAGAGCGTTCTAGAAACAATTTCAAAATTGGCGCACCAGGTTCTATGCCTTTAGAGATCGTATACGGTTTTGCGTATCTCAAAAAAGCAGCAGCTTTTACCAACTGTGAACTAGGTGCACTAGCTATAGAAAAAAGAGATCTAATTGCTCGTGTATGTGATGAAATATTAGAAGGAAAACACGATGACCAATTTCCTTTAGTTATTTGGCAAACAGGTTCTGGTACACAAAGTAACATGAACGTAAATGAAGTGATCGCAAATAGAGCACATCAATTAGCCGGAAAAACAATCGGAGAAGGAGAAAAGACAATACAGCCTAATGATGATGTAAATAAATCACAATCATCTAATGATACGTTTCCAACAGGTATGCATATTGCAGCCTACAAAAAGATTATTGAAGTAACCATACCAGGTATTACTCAATTAAGAGATACATTAAAAAAGAAATCTGAGACTTTTAAAAATGTTGTGAAAATTGGTCGTACCCATTTTATGGATGCTACGCCACTTACCATTGGTCAAGAATTATCTGGATATGTTTCTCAACTAGATCACGGACTTAAAGCTATAACAAATACATTGCCACACTTAGCAGAAATTGCATTAGGTGGAACTGCCGTAGGAACAGGTTTGAATACTCCTAAAGGATATACAAAAAGGGTTTCAGAATTTATTGCTGAGTTTACAAATTTACCATTCATTACTGCTGAGAACAAATTTGAAGCATTAGCAGCACACGATGCTTTTGTTGAAACACACGGAGCACTAAAGCAACTAGCTGTTTCTTTAAATAAAATAGGAAATGATATCCGTATGTTAGCATCAGGACCTAGAAGTGGAATTGGTGAATTGATTATCCCAGCAAATGAGCCAGGAAGCTCTATTATGCCAGGAAAAGTAAACCCAACACAATGTGAAGCGCTTACTATGGTATGTGCTCAGGTTTTAGGAAATGATGTTGCTATTAATATTGGTGGTATGCAAGGACATTTTGAATTGAATGTTTTTAAACCAGTAATGGCATCTAACCTACTACAAAGTGCTCAATTAATTGGTGACTCTTGTGTTTCTTTTGATGAACATTGCGCACAAGGTATTGAGCCAAATCAAGCTAGAATTACCGAATTACTTAACAATTCACTAATGCTTGTAACTGCGCTAAATACCAAAATTGGATATTATAAAGCTGCAGAAATTGCTAACACAGCTCACAAAAACGGAACTACATTAAAACAAGAAGCTGTTGCATTAGGATATGTAACAGAAGAAGAGTTTGATCAATGGGTAAAACCAGAAGATATGGTAGGAGCTCTTAAATAAATTTCTATCACCTCAACATACTATAAAAGCCAGATTCATACGAATCTGGCTTTTTATTTCCTTCTACTAAATTAATTAATAGAATTCACCACAAATTGCATACCCTACCAAGAGTAATCAACTGTATTTTTTAAATTTTGGCTATACTCTAATAAAAATTCTTCCTCTTAATAAAATAATTCTTTAGTGTAATATTATATATAGGCATTAGTATTATATGATTAATTTAATTTCTCTTTCAAGCTTACTATAGACAATGATATTATCTGTGAATTGCATGACTAGATGCGCTTGGTAATTCTTTAAGAAATTTTACAATTAAATGAAATTTGAAATTTGAGAACTTCATGGCTTTAAGTTTTTGGTTTATATTGGTATTTAATGCGTTTACAAAGATACATTGAGTATCGACACAAAACAATGGGGTAAAAACCCCTAAATCAACAGTGAAACATTCCTAAGTAATCTAAAAATCAAACAATTATAGATTTACAGCTTAATTAAAACAAGATGGATTTTCAAATTTGAGCATATGGTTCAATACATAGTCAAACTGTTCTTCTTAAGATATATAGTTTATTGGTCGTCGTCTTTATAAATCAATTCGCACATCTTAACGAATTCTAATTTATCTACCACGAATTATAGAAACATAACTAACTAGCTTTCAGATTTTAATATATTTAATAATCTTAGTTTTTAAATTACAGTGTTCTTCCAAGGACAAAATCAAATTCGAAAACTACTATGTAATGGTCTAACCTACCATTATAATTTAATCACAACTAAAAAAAATAACTAATACCTAAAAAACACTTTAGTATACAAACTCATGCCCTCCCCAAATTAAACACTCATGAAAAATATTATTACACCTACAATATTGCTGTCTGCATTAGTATTCTTCTTTACACAGCCTATTGACAAAAATAAAATTGATACAGTATATCTGCCTATAACAACAACTGCAGATCAAATAAAACTACCCATAGAAGTAATCGGCGAAGAAGGTAAAATAGTTGAACGTACTTTTACAATCGACAACCAAACATCGAGTAATACTTCAAAAATATGGTTGATGGTTAATAATTTGAGCTACCAAAACAAAGGATCTATAAAAATTAATAACACCGATTGGTTACCTCTTAATCATTCTACAACCGAAATTTATGCAAAAGAACTTGCTTATGGAGGAATGGTCCACGGAGGATTCAATACCATACGATTTACAATACCCGCTACCGGACTTGTTGCTGGTAATAATACTATAAAATTTAGATTTAATACTTCTGATGGAATCTCTATAGGATATAGAGTAGTCCGAATGAATCTAGTAAACAGTAATGGAACTAAATTATTAGCAGATTCTAATTTTGAACAAGACAACCCAAATGATTGGGTAGCTCCTGATAATAGTTCAGTCTCTAGAGGTAAAGATTTATGGTACAATAAAGATTTAATGAGTCATTATCTTACTGATAATAAAGAAGGGTTTTGGTATAATAAAAAATTACCGTCACGTCGTTCATTAAGAGCTAAATGCACAGATTGCCATACACAAGATGGTAGGGATCTTGAAATATTTAGCTATTCTAACAGCTCTATTATAGAGCGTTCTAAGTTTCATGGAATGAGTGAGCAAGAAGGAAAAGATATTGCGGCCTACATTCGTAGTCTATCAAATATATCAAAAGTAGGTAGATATGGTAGACCTTGGAATCCTCCTTATCAACCAGGGCCAGCTATCAAGAATAAACCCATCGAGCAATGGGCTGCTGGAGCTGGTTTAGATGCCGTACTAGAAAGTGATGCAGATATGTTACCCTATCTTTTTCCTAACGGGACAGGAAAAAATGATATAAGAGCAGCTTTTGATTCTGATAAGATGGATGATAGAACGATTTTACCCCTGGCTATACAATTTCCTGATTGGAAACATTGGTTACCAATAGTACACCCATATGATGCATATAACAAAAATAATTGGTTTGATAATTTACCAAACAGCGACCATCCAATAAAAAATTATAATACCGTAAGAGAAGAATTGACTAATGATTATAATGTAAATAACATTAGAAATTTTGATTTACCAGATAAACTAGATTATATAGGTAGAGGAAGAGATAAGAAGTCTGGTTTTAGATACCTCCATGAAATTGGAGCATCCAAAAAAAGAACCTGGAGATCAGAAGGAGGAGATGCAGTAAAGCACTTAAGTCCTGGTATCGATCAAGAATTAGCAAATACAAGCCTTGCTAGATTACTAGCTGTAAAGAGTTTTGAAGTTGTAACAGAATACGATTTACAAGATAAAATGCCATTGATTGTAAACGCAGAAGATCAACCGGCGGATAGGCAATGGCCTACTGGTTTTAGAGATGTTTTTGATGTACCGCCTCATATAACCTCAAATAGTCATAGACAATATGAAGGACAACTACCGCAAACTGGTCATTTTGAAACTACAGTTTGGTACAGTCTTCAGTTTGTAATCAATGGTGGTAATGGTCTTGCGCGTTCAATCTCACCTGTAGATTGGAATTATCACAACCCATTTATAGGATTTTCAAACAATTCTTCGGGTATAGATGAGCCTTTACGCTATTTTTCAGGTATCAATCACATGTACCAGGTTCGTTCTTACTCTAAGTCAGATAACCCAGGTAGTCAAGGTTTTAGAATAAGAAATCAAGGCCCTTGGACTATGATGGGAGCTAGTGATAGTAATCAAGAGTTTTGGAGCCCATCATATACAATTATTCAAAAATTAGATGATATAGAGTCTGGACTATCTGTAAAAGTTTTTGAAGCTTTACTACTACAATTCTTGAACGAAGTAGAAAAACATGATCCTGATACTTGGCCAAGAGTTGCTCCACATGGTAATAATCATGAATTAGATCCAGCAACAAAACGAACAAGTGATCTGGTAGCTATTCCCCACACAGGAAACCCCAATAGCGGCAGAATGTCACAACATTATGCTGACAAAATGTATGATGTTATTCCTCGAATTAAAGATAATTTTAATGTACAATGCGGTATAATTAATAGAATGGTAGACTGGAGTAAATCTGTTTGGCCACTTATTGATTTTGAAAAATTCAGAATCAACAACTGTAGTGATGAAGTGGTAACTTGTGATGCTCCAGAAATTGTACCTAATGGTATGTATAGCATAAAAACAACACATGACAAATGTATCAATGCTGTATCAAGTAACGGATATAATGTAACGCAACAAACTTGTAATGACAATAACACCGGAAAATGGATTCTTAAGAATGCTGGGGCTGGATATTATTTCATTAAAAACATAGCAAGTGGTCAATATATTCAGGCTACTGGAACCAATAATGGAGATCGCGTAGAAGCGGCTGCTTTCTTAGGCAATGATGCTCAGCGATGGGAAATAAAAACTACGAATAATTGTAAATTCAATATTGTTTCCAAAAGCGCTAATAAATGTTTAGATCTTAAAAGTGGAAATAGTGCGAATGGTGCGTATTTCCAAGTATGGTCTTGTACTAGTAGTGAAAATAGAGAATATTCTTTTGAATTACTAGATGATGTGATAATTGAAAACAATATTTCAATTACCAAGACTAACAATGCTACTGAAGGAGTATCCGATGCTAGCTTTAGAGTAAGCCTTGATAATAATCAAACCAACCAAACAGGATCTCCTATTACAGGAAAGCTTACGCTAACCGGAACAGCTACAAAAGGAACTGATTACATTAATGTAAGCTCCTTCTCCATTCCTACTGGGCAGAATGCAGCAATAATTACCATCCAGGTAACAGATGATACCGAGGTAGAAGATACCGAAACTATTATAGCAACTATATCCAACCCTAGCTCTGGAAATATTAGTAGTAGTAATAAAGCAACAGCTACTATTAATGATAATGACCAAGGGCCTGAATATCGTTTATCTATTGAGAAAACAACTGATGCAATAGAAGGAAGTACAGATGCTATATTTACAGTAAGTATCGACGGAGGTAACAATAACGAAACTGGTAATGAAATTACTGGATCTGTTACACTTACGGGTACCGCAAGTATAAATAATGACTATACCAATGTAACTTCTTTCAGTATACCTAATGGTGAAAACCAAACCCAAATTATCATACCTATACTAGATGATAATGACGTAGAAGGTCAAGAAACCATTATTGCAACTATTAGTAATACTAATACAGGAACTATTAGCACCAACAATTCAGCAACTGCAACAATAACTGATAATGAATGTGAATCACTACAAATTATTTCTAATGGTAGTTATAAAATAACCACTACAAATGACAAATGTATCAGTTCTATTGATGCTGATGCATATACTGTTACTCAACAAACTTGTAATGATACTGATGATAAAAAATGGACCTTACAAGATGCTGGATCTGGTTTTTACTTTATCAAAAACAAATTAACTAATAACTATCTACACGCAGCCGGACTCACCGATGGTTCTTTCGTAAACGAAACTCCATTTACTGGTAATAATGACCAACAATGGAAAATAGTAGAATTACCAAATTGTTTATTTAAAATAGATGCTAAAACATCTAACCTTTCTGTGGATTTAAGAAGAGGTGAAAGTAATGATGGAAATTGGTTTAGGCTTTTTCAATATATTGATAATGAAAATGCCGTAAACAAACAATTTTCTTTTGAGTTCTTAGGAATGGAAGAAGATATGATCTCTCTTTCTATTATCAAAACAACTGATGCAGTCGAAGGTGGTACAGATGCTGTTTTTACGGTGAGTGTAGACCAAGGATCTAACGCTACTGGAAATCCAATTACTGGAACTATATCTCTTACTGGTACCGCAAGTATAAATAATGACTATACTAATATAACTTCTTTTAGTATTCCTGACGGTGAAAACCAAACTCAAATTATAATACCAGTAATGGATGATAATGAAGTAGAAGGTTCAGAAACCATTATTGCAACTATTAGTAATCCTAATACAGGAACTATTAGTAGCAACAATACTGCAACTGCAACTATCCAAGATAATGACCAAGAATCAATAACTATTTCTATTGCAAAAACAACTGATGCTATAGAAGGTGATACAGATGCTATATTTACAGTAAGTATCGATGGAGGTAAAAATAATGAAACAGGTAATGAAATTACTGGATCTGTTACACTTACTGGTACTGCAACTGTAAATGACGATTATACAAATGTAACTTCTTTCAGTATATCTAATGATGAAAACCAAACTCAAATTATCATACCTATACTAGATGATAATGATATAGAAGAGATTGAAACTATTATTGCTACTATCTCAAATACTTCTATTGGAACTATAGTTAATAATAATTCCAATACAGTTACAATCACTGATAATGATACCAGTACAAGCTGTTCAAACCCAATTAATATTAGTGCCGGATATATCTATCATATCACAACAAAGCATGATAAATATATTAGTGCGATCACTAGTAATGGATATACGATAACTCAACAATCAAATAATGAAAATGATTCTAGTAAATGGGTTTTAGAAAATGCTGATGCTGGATATTATTTTATAAAAAACCTTGCTACAGCTAGATATATACAAACTACAGGATCTAATAATGGTAATCATGTAGAAGAAGCTAATTTCACTGGAAACGAAAACCAACAATGGCAAATAAACTCAACAGCTGATTGTAAGTTTACTATCGTATCTAAAAGTGCTAATAAATGTCTAGATCTAAAAAGTGGTAATAGTGCTGATGGTACTCGTTTCCAAATATGGAATTGTGATAATCCAAATAATGAAGAAAATAGAAAATATACTTTTGAACTATTAGGTGAAGCTTCTAATTGTGACTCTCCGAGTATTAGAAACAAAAGTGTATATCAAATAAAGACTAAACATAATAAAAGCATTGATGGATCTGGTAGTGGAAACATACATCAATGGAATAGCCATGGAAAAAATAATCAAAAATGGATATTAGAAGATTCTGGTAATGGGTATTATTATATCAAAAACATTCGAAGCTATCAATGTATGACTGTTCAGAATACATCTATAAACGGAGCTAATATAGAACAAAATAAATGTAATGATTCTGAAAATCAACAATGGAAAATATCGCTTTTAGATAATTGTAAATTCTCTATACAATCCAAAGCAACCAACAAATGTTTGGATCTTAAAAATGGTCAAGAAAATAATGGTACTAATATCCAACAATGGTCTTGTATGGCAAATAATGAGAACCAAGAATTTAGTTTCGAATTATTAGAAGAAGATAAGCAATTTGGTTTAGATAATATAAATGTATCTGATATTTTAGTATTTCCAAATCCAACAAACTCAATATTAAATGTAAAAATACCAAGTAATGATCTTGGTAAATCTGCAGAAGTAAGAGTATACAACTTTGTGGGAAAACTCATAAAAAAAGAAACTACCAAAGAAGATTTGATAAGTATGAGTTTAGAAAATCTACCTACTGGTCAATATATTGTTAGGGTTGTGAGTAATAAAAAAACATACGACAAAATTATAGTAAAAGAATAATTTCTTTATGTTTATTAAAAATAAAAGACCTTCCTGAAATTATTTTCAGAAGGTCTTTTTTGGCTTAAAAAAGTATGGATTAAGTAATTTTTAGAAGTGAAATAATAAACTAATTCACAATATAAATATGTTCAAACTAACAGCTCTACATGTTAGTTGAAGCCATTATATTTCATGATTTCTTAATAATTCATTTTATAAACACGTACGAATTCTAATTTATCGTCAACAGATTCTAAAGCCTTAACTCCCTAATAAACAACAAGTATTACATTTAGTATTGTGATGTAAAATTCACTTCTTGCTTGCTGGGAAAACAAGCTTTAAAAAATTGTAATTCAAATAATCTTATGCTTTAACCTACTGTAAGATTAGTAACTCAAAAAAACTGAACACATAACTCCCCAAACTCATTCTTAATGAAAAATATTATTTTCACATCAACTCTTATACTATTTGCGTTAGTCATTATACCGCTATCACTACATAAAAATAATACCAATACTATATATGTACCTATAACTTCTGCTGCAGATAAAATAAAAATGCCTATCGAAGTAATCGGAGAAGAAGGTAAAGTAGTAGAACGTACTATTACTATAGATAATCAAACTCTAACTAGTACTTCTAAGATTTGGTTGATGGTTAATAATCTAAGTTATCAAAATAAAGGTTCTATAAAAATCAATAATAGAAGTTGGTTGTCACTAAATCATCAAACAGCTGACTTAGAAAATGCAGAAAAACAAAGAGGTGGTATGGTTCATGGTGGCTTTAACACTATAAGATTTACAATACCAGCTACAGGACTTGTTCAAGGAACTAATACTATCAAATTTAGATTTAATACTTCTGATGGAATTTCTATTGGATATAGAGTAATACGAATGAACTTGGTTACGGGTAATGGTACTAAATTATTAGCTAACTCTACTTTTGAAGAAGACAATCCAAATGATTGGACTTCTCCTTTACAGGATCAAACATCTATTAACAAAGGTAAAGACCTTTGGTATAATGCAGATTTATTGACTAATTATTTACCAAATGGAAGAAACGGTGCTTGGTATGGAAAAAGTTTACCATCATCAAGACCTATGAACGCAAAATGCGCATCTTGTCACACTCAAGATGGTAGAGATTTAGAAATGTTTAGTTATTCAAACGAATCTATTATCGAACGTTCAAAATTTCATAATCTAACCGAACAACAAGGAAAACAAATAGCTTCTTACATACGTTCATTATCATCTACAATTTCAAAGGTGGGTAGATATGGACGACCTTGGAATCCGCCATATCAACCGGGGCCATCTTTAAAAAACAAACCTATAGAACAATGGGCTGCAGGTGCTGGTATTGATGCCGTACTAAATGAAGATAAAGATATGCTACCTTACTTATTCCCTAATGGAACTAGTAAAACTGCAGTTAGAAATGTTTTTGATTCAGATAAAATGGAAGATAGAACGACACTTCCATTAGCTATTCAGTTTCCAGATTGGAAACATTGGTTACCTATTGTTCATCCTATGGATGCTTACAATAAAAATAATTGGTGGAACAAATTATCAGATGATGATAATCCTGTAACATCTTATGAATGGGTACGAAATGAATTTGAAAAGAACTACAATCCTAATAACATAAAAGCCTTCAATGTACCGGGTAAATTAAGACAATTAGGAAAAGGTAAAAACGGAAGATCAGGTTTCAGACACTTTCATGAAATGGGTACTTCTGAAACTAACCATTGGAGGGCAGATAATGGAGACGCAATAAAAAACCTAAGCAATGGGATACCACAAGAATTAGCAAACACTAGTCTTGCTCGATTACTTGCTGTCAAAAGTTTTGAAATAATGAATGAATTTGAATTACAAGATAAAGCTCCTGATGTGGTACCTGATCCTAGTAAAGATCACCCTGCAGATCGCCAATGGCCTAGTAACTGGTATTCTGTATTTGAAGTACCTGCTCATTTTACAGCAAAAAACAGTAGAAATTTTGAAACACAAGAACCTAGAACAGGGCATTATGAAAATACGACTTGGTATAACTTACAATTTGTACTTAATGGTGGGAATGGTTTTGTAGGAGGAACTACTCCTACGGATTTTAATTACCATAATCCATTTATTGGGTTTGCCGCAAATTCTTCTGGCATAGATGAACCATTACGATATTTTTCTGCCATTAATCATATGTATCAAATTCGTACTTGGTCTAAATCTACAAAACCTGGCAATGATAGTTTCAGAATTAGATTTCAAGGACCATGGATAATGATGGGAGCTAGTGATTCTAATCAAGAATTTTGGAGTCCATCATATGATATTGTAAAACAACTAGATAATATTAAATCCGGATTATCAGATACAGTTCTTGAAGCAGTATTATTACAATTCTTAGACGAAGCAGAAAAATACAATACTAGTACTTGGCCTAGAGTATCTCCACATGGAAAAAACTACGAGCTAGACCCGACATCAAAAAGAACAAGAGATCTAACTACTGTCCCTCATACAGGAAAACCTACTAGTGGTAGGCTAACAGAGCATTATGCAGATAAGATGTATGATATTATTCCTAGAATAAAAAACAATTTTGATGTACACTGTAGTATTATCAATAGAATGGCTGATTGGTCTAAATCTGCTTGGCCCAATATTGATTTCGAAAAATTCAGAATCAACAACTGTAGTAATGAAGTTTTAACTTGTAATACCCCTGAAATAGTACCTAATGGTATTTATAGCATAAAAACTAAACATAATAAATGTATCAACGCTGTATCCAATGATGGGTATACTATAACACAACAAACATGTAGTGATAACGATACCGGTAAATGGATTCTTGAAGATGCTGGAACAGGGTATTATTATATGAAAAATCTTGCGAGTGGTCTATATATAAAGGTTACAGGAAATACCAATGGAAATCACGTAGAAGAATCAACATTCTCTGGTAATGATACGCAACGATGGGAAATAAAAACAACAAGTAATTGTAAATTCAGTATCGTCTCAAAAAGTGCTAATAAGTGTTTAGATCTTAAAAGCGGAAATAGCGCAGATGGCACACGTTTTCAAGTATGGTCTTGCGATACTAATAGTAGTGAAAATAGAGAATACTCTTTTGAATTGTTAGATGAAGTTGTAGAAAATAAAATTTCAATTACCAAAACCAGTGATGCAACTGAAGGAACATCAGATGCTACCTTTAGAGTAAGCCTTGATAGTGGTGAGACAAACCAAACAGGAACAGCTATTACAGGAAGACTTACACTAACAGGAACTGCAACAAAAGGAACTGATTATACGAATGTAAGCTCCTTCTCTATTCCGAATGGACAAAACTCAACAGTAATTACCGTCCGTATCACCGATGATAATGAAGTAGAAAATACCGAAACTATTATTGCAACTATTAGCAATCCTATTACAGGTACTATTATTACAAAAAATACTGCTACGGCAACAATTGCTGATAACGATATAGTGCCTGTTTATAATATTTCTATAGTAAAAACTTTAGATGCAACAGAAGGAATTACAGATGCCTTTTTTACTGTGAGTTTAGATCCAAATATATTCAATACGACTGGAAATCCTATTACAGGAACTGTTACACTTAGCGGAACTGCAACACAAGGAACGGATTATACTAACGTAACAACATTTTATATTCCTGATGGTCAAAATTATACTGCAATAATTATCCCTATAATAGATGATAATGAAGTAGAAAATACCGAAACTATTATTGCAACTATATCAAATCCTAGTATTGGAAATATCAGTAACAATAATAGAACAACAGCAACTATTAATGATAATGATGTTGAGTGTACCTCAACACAAATTGAAGCCAATGGTGTATACAGGATCATTACACAAAATGAAAAGTGTATCAGTACTATTGATTTTGATGGCCATACGGTAACACAACAAACTTGCAATAACAATGATGACAAAAAATGGGTGATTCAAGATGCTGGATCTGATTTTTATTTTATCAAAAATAAATTAACTGGTAACTATTTATATGCAACAGGTAGTACCGATGGATCTCTTGTAGAAGAAACTCCATTTAGTGGTAATGATGATCAACAATGGAAAATTGTAGAATTACCTAACTGTATCTTTACAATAAATGCTAAAACTTCAAATCTTTCTTTAGATCTTAGAAGAGGTGAAAGCTATGATGGAAATTGGTTACAACTATATCCATACATTGATGGTGGACATGAGAATAAACAATTTTCTTTTGAGTTCTTAGATATGGAAGAAGAAATCATTTCTATTTCTATTACCAAAACAACTGATGCTAAAGAAGGGTTATCAGATGCATCTTTTAGAGTAAGTTTAGATAAAGGAATTAGTAATACTACTGGAAGTCCAATAACTGGAACTATTACACTATCAGGATCTGCAACCAAAGGAAGTGATTATACGAATGTAAACTCCTTCTCTATTCCTAATGGAGCTAATTCTACTCTGGTTACAATACCTGTATTAGATGATAATAAAATAGAAGACTCTGAAACGATTATTGCAACCATATCAAATCCTAGTACTGG
>JAVCKV010418981.1:0-38994 GCA_032274145.1 Herpochondria borealis | reverse complement strand
CCTATCTCCTTCAGCACTTATACACGATGTGGATCATGTGGGAGTCTCCAATGCTCAGTTGGTCAAAGAAGGTGGTAAGGATCACTGGTTGACGCCGAGAGTAGGCATGGTGTCAGTCAAAGGGAAAGGAGACATGCAGGTAAGCGTCGAAGTACTCCAAACGACGATTCTATTGTTTATGTTGTGGTGCTAACTTCGCCCCAGACTTGCTGGCTAAAGCTCAGGCGGAAGGCATCTGTTCACCAGGATCAGGACAACGACCACTCATCTTCCGAGTTCTTAGCGCCACCTCGAACTTCCAAGCTGTGGGGCCATCTTGACATAGACGTCAGTGTGTCGAGCAAATACTCACTCACCGATAAGGACGACCGCTTGATTGATTGGAACGTTGACGTGCTTCTTGGTTGTCTTGCGAAGGTTGTTTCAAGAAGATATGAGGCACAAGGCAGAAAGAGGTGGGTTCGACCAACCCCCAAGGAAGATTCTCACAACGTTATGGAAGAGGTCACTGAAATCATTGTCCTACCCGAATTTGACGGGAAGGCAGCGAAGCGGAATGGAGACTGTAGTCTCACTCTTCCCGAGGCAGTGAAAGCTCAGCTCAGACTGTTTGTTTTTACGATTGCTTCTCTATACATGAATGAAAATCAGTTCCACAACTTTGAGCATGCAAGTCACGTGCTGATGTCAGCTACCAAGTTGATGAACCGAATCGTTGCTCCAGACGACTTTGAGAACAACAACATTACTGATAAGCGAGAAAAATCAAAATATGTCGAGGAACTGCACCACAACACCTTCGGGATCAGCTCGGATCCATTGGCCCAATTTGCCATTGTGTTTTCCGCGTTAATACACGACGTGGAACATCTTGGAGTCCCCAACAACACACTGATCAATGAGAAATCCGCGATTGCCGAGAGATTCAACAATAAGAGTGTCGCGGAACAAAACTCAGTTGTCGTTTCTTGGGATCTCCTTATGGAAGACCGATTTGCCGATCTTCAAAACTGCATCTTCTCCAACGACGACGAGAGGAGTCGTTTTCGCCAGCTGGTTGTGAACTGCGTCATGGCCACAGACATTATGGATCGTGACCTGAATACACTGCGAAAGAACCGTTGGGCAAAAGCCTTTTCTGGGGAACTTTCCACCAACACGATGCAAGATGTTAATCGAAAAGCAACAGTTGTCATGGAGCACATCATCCAAGCATCCGACGTAGCGCATACCATGCAACATTGGCACATCTACGCTCGATGGAATCAGCGTCTGTTCGATGAAATGTACACTGCCTTCCTGAATGGACGATCTGAGAAGGACCCGTGCGACGGTTGGTATGAATCCGAAATATGGTTCTTTGACAACTACATTATACCACTGGCGAAGAAGCTCAAAGAATGTGGCGTCTTCGGAGTGTCGAGTGATGAGTACCTTCAGTATGCAATCGAGAACCGACGAGAGTGGGAGCGAAAAGGAAAAGAGACATCGGAGTCGATGCTCTCCAAGTTCTGGCAACAGAATCCAGAGATGAAGTCGACAAAAGGAGATGTAGTACTTGAGGTGCCCGACGAAGAGGTGCCAACTGAGATCTTATAGACTACTCGTTGTCTGTTGTACCTAACTCATTGCTATATATTACATGCACGTACCCTATATGACGGACTCTATCCGTTGCTCTTCTAGCCCTGGCACGCCAAAAACCTTGTTGTCGAGACTGTTGGTTATAATTTCTTGAGCACGTGTAGCACTCCTCGAGATAGCTCAGACCTGAGTTCCATTAGCCTTCTCAATGATGCAGTCTTCCGAAAGGCTTTTATATCGAAAGGAACGCATGTCGGTGCAGGTTCAACAACATGTTGGCTGGAAACACGTATCGTGCCGGTTATGACATTATGCGGAAGCGTAGACTATGAAATAGAGGACAATTCTTCTTGGCGACTGATGATGAACTCGAAGCGTCTCGCTTCCTGTCACAGCTGTACCTAACTCTAGCTGCAGAAAGTAAACCCCTTCTTCTTGGTCAGAAAGGAGTACGTGTACCTCTCTATGATACAAGAGATCCTTTTAGAGTTTGCTCTATTTCCAGATTCAACGTGTGGGCTGGAAGAAGTAGTAGGCACGTCACGGGAAAGCCACTCACTGAACCGTGAACTGAAGGACAATTCTTGCTCTTCTGTGTTAGATAGCAACCTGTTTCAGCTAAGCCTCGAATCCTTGTTGGCAACATCCCTACCGGATATGAAGGAGTCCTCTTCATTTCCAGGTTCAACATGAGCTTTGCTGGTACAGTACCACATGCGCCGAACAGAACCGTGAAAGATATGACTATTGGCGGACCATAGGGACTGCGAAACATGTTCTCAGTCATTCTCACGTCCTGTCGTACCTTGTTGTCAGTGGTAGCGGTACCTGGAAGGCGGAGTGGGTGCCGATGAACCAACGGTAGCGAATAGAATGAGTGGTATTTTTCTTTTCATCTCAGGCTACACGTAAGAGTAGAGTCGCCAAACCGAGTCCGCCGAGATGCCAATTTCTTGGTGTAGCACACAATGCCTCTATCCCTTCGAAACTTTCTATGAAGTGGTACCCCAAGTCCTAGTATACGACATAGAAACGTGAATGGGGACTATAGGGACTACACGATAGAAATCTTGCTTCCAAGCAGCTCAGGCCAGCAGTTCTTGTTAGTTTGCCCTACTATGAATCTTGGTGTACATGTATCCAAAGAAGAACCCCGGGTCCGCTACATCTTCAACCTCTTGCACGACGCAGAAGGCGTCGGCGCTGTCAATGGATCATAGGGACTGCAAGCCTATTTTAAAATAGAGGAGCTCGTTCAGTTCACATAGAAGACCTTGTACGCCTTGTCGTATCCGGTGGTTTGTGTTCGGTTCCCAGATGAAGGGAGCGACGACGGAGGCTGCATTCTGCATTGGTTTTGTCCGTGCCACTCCTGTCAAATTCGCGACTGCGTACAGGTAGACTATCACGATAAAATTTTGACTCTATGTGTTTTGGCCAGTTTGAGGACCCTGTTCCGTTGGTCATTGTTGAAGCAGAGGTCGCTTCTCCGTCCCCAGTTCGAAATTTAGTCGTAGTTCATAGCTATGGCATATAAGGTGTCGTCTCCAGACAGTCTTGTCATATCGGACATTAGAAGACATCACTATCGAACTTGTAAGTTCACAAGCTCAAAAGACTTGGACAGACTGGGCTCATAGTCGTGGAGATTTAGTATCACCATGTGTTGCTCGATAAGTATTCTGCGTCATCCACTGTAATAATAAAAGTCATTACTTGGTCGTATTTGTCTGGAATGCCATAAGTACGAATGTCCCGAAAATCGAAAAATGGCACATTTCAGGTTCAACAGATTTTTGCTTTTTGGTTCAAGTGCCATACAGCCCGCTGTGCATTCGAAGTTTCAATAGCGTTCGGTACTCCACTACTTTGTTAAATGGATTGTAAATTCCAGAATCCTACGCAGAAGTGTACAAACAACTTCCACCACGTTGCCCCAACAAACTTGCGAAAAGTGACACAAGGATCCTTTCGGACTGTTCGCGGCGTCTGCACATTACGTCCAACAATAATGTCATTGTGGTATTGAAGCCACTGCATCTATCTTCATGATCTGTTTCCTTCAAGAACTTCTTTTCTTCAAACATGTTGCCCTGGTATTGTCAGAGCGTGCCACACTAAAATATTTGAAAGAGGAAGTTCGTACCGTCAAGCCCCATTGCTTCGTACAAGTTCAAAGTCTGAGTGACAATCAATAGGACAGCATGAGTGGTACAATGGTGACCAACGAAATATCATTCGGCGACAAGTCCGTCTGCTTATCTGACATTGAAAGTGTTCGATCCGTTGAGCCAGCGGAAGAAGAAGCTGCGTCAGTAGCTACTGACGCTTACATTCGAGAAAACAGGTCCTCCCTGTTGCGATTGAAGCTTGCGTTCGTTATATTGGTCCTCGCGATAGCAGGAAGTGCGGGCTTCTGCGCATACTACTTTGCGAATCAGCGTGAAAAGGATGCCTTTCACCAAGCGTTTCACGTGGACGCACACAGTCTCATAAAGCAGTACAACGAGTCTATGCTCATGTCAAGGCTCAATGCAATGGCGCTCACGTACGATTTCACCACTGCCACCTCTAAGGTCGAAGGCGACTCGTGGCCCTTCGTTACATTGGATGAATTCGAGTCCTTGACGTTCAGTAGACTGTATCAATCAGCTTCAGAGATGGCGTTTCTCGCCCCTGTTGTACCCCGAGAGAAGCGAGAAACATGGGAGACGTGGGCAGCGTCACAAAGTCGTTCAGTGGAGAACATTTCCTCCGTGAACAGGTCTATTGCTGATGGTATATATCGTCTTGATGATGATGGGATGCCTCAAGAGGATTTCGACTCTTGGGTGGACTACTCTCCAGTCTGGCACGTGTCACCAAAGAGCTCTCAGGAAGACTATCTCATGTTCAACCAGGCTTCAGACAAGTTCCTGGGGGTAGCCTTCAAACTCATGATGAATTCTAAGTCCCCCTCTGCATCACAAATATACTTGTCAGATGCTGGGCAGCCACATTTCACGGTGTTCACTCCAGTGTTTGACAGTCCATCGAGTAGAAACGTTGTTGCTTCCATCTCACTGCTCACCAACGTGGCAAGTATGCTAACAACCGAGTTGTCACATGGCAAGGACGCCACTATCAGTGTTGTACTGGACTCGACATGCGGCCAACAACACACGTTTCATGTGTTTACTGCAGAGTCGTCAGACAACGCCTGCTTGATGGGAGTGGACTACATTGGAGAAGGCGATCAGCACGATTCCTCCTACAACGAGCAAGAATTACGATTCTCGTCATCAGAACAGGAGCACATTTGGCGTGCTCTTTTGTCAGAGGCACCATCAGAGTTCACAGACTTGATTGACTCACCGTCAGATGACATCTTTGACCACCACTCTCAATATTGTGGCTTTGACCTTCGAGTCTATCCCACGGTACTCTACGAGTCTTCTGTCTCCACGAATTACCCGGTCCGACTGGCAGTGACGACATCTGTGGCGATTCTGCTGTCCACTTTCTTATTTCTAGCATACAACGTTTTTGCGGAACGTCTCCAAACAAGAGTCCTGACGCAAACGAAACGCAAGGGTGAAATCAAGTCCTTCTTTCCCTCCGTTGTGAGAGAGCGAGTTGTCCACTCTTCGAAAATCTCTCGGCGCTCATCAGAACAGGGCGGGATCCTGAGTGCTTCTAGAAGAAACAAGAAACTGGGACCCATTGCTGAACAGTTCCCGTACACCACCATTGTAAGTACTGAGCAGCAGTCTGCCATCCTTTATTACAATTCTGCTTACTCACATTGTCTCTTCTTTGTTGCTCGTAGATGTTTGCCGACATTGCTGGTTTCACGGCATGGAGTTCACAACGAGATCCTGAAGCTGTCTTTGCTCTTCTCGAAAGCGTCTTTGAAAAGTTTGATACCCTCGCCAGGAGACTGGGCGTGTTCAAGGTAGAGACCATTGGTGACTGCTACATGGCAGTCTGTGGCCTCCCCACTAAAAATCAGGACCACGCTGTCGTGGCGGCTCGATTTGCATACGAATGTATATCCGCCATGAGGGAGATTACCAGAGAACTGGAAGTCCAGCTCGGCCCAGGTACCGCTAGTCTCGGGCTGCGCGTCGGACTTCACAGTGGTACTGTCACCGGAGGCGTCCTCCGAGGAGAGAAGGCGAGATTTCAGCTGTTTGGAGATACGGTAAACACGGCTGCACGAATGGAGAGCACTGGAACGCCAGGGAGGGTGCAAGCGTCGCAAGCAACTGCAAACTTGATCATTCAAGCAGGAAAGCGCCACTGGCTGAACCCCCGTAAGCAGTTGGTCGTGGCCAAGGGAAAAGGAGAGATGCAAACATACTTTATCAAGCCGCGCAGGCTAAGAAAGTTGCTGACGGGGAAGAAGACTCTTGGCGTGGGTGGGGATGATGAATTTGCTTCGGAGGAGTTCAAGGAGGACATTGACGTGTCGTTGTGTAGCATGAGTGCAACAACGCTCGCAACTTCGTTACTCCTGGATCGTGACGTTCGCTTGATCGATTGGAACAGCGAACTACTCCTTCATTGTCTTCTAAATTCACAGGACGCGCAGTACCAAATCGGAGCTTCAACGTACGGCAAATTGTACGGTGCGTACCAGGCAAAGATCCGACCTCAGATTCGGGCTTTAATCTGCTACCTGTCAACTCTGTTCACCGACAAGCCGTATCACAACTTCGAGCACGCAAGTGTTAGTGCAATGTTCGCCAACAGGCTAATGAAACAGGCTGTCCAAGAGCTACCGTCGGAGTATCAGGATAACCCAAAGTACGAGGCGCTGATCCCAGTGCTTCGGTTCGCAGTTGTCTTGGCTGCACTCGTACGTGACATTCAGTGTGGAGGACAACGAGATAACAGAGGGCTCGACGATATGGCCTCCATGATTCTTGCAATCGTGAGAACCCCCGAATACGACGTACTCTACTTTGCCCTTTGCAACGCAACGGTCGACGACCGCACCTTCTCCTATGTCCTCTCCGAATCCATCAAGTCATCAGCACTACTGGTCTCTGATGAGTCCTGTAGCTATGCTTCCTCATCGACAGATGACGCCATGCTCCTCCCTAAACAAATGCTCAACGTCGTGAAGCTTGTGAGCATGAGTTCTGCTGTGGGTCACTGGATGCAACATTGGAGCACATTCTCTGTGTGGCATGGTCGCCTTCTTCAAGAAGTACAGGCCAGTTGCTGCGGTTGCGAGTCTCTGCAGCAGCAACCACAGAATTGGTGCAACGACGAAGCTACCTTCTTCGAACACACGATTATTCCTCTGGCAAACGAATTGGTATCAAACAACCTTGGCTTGGACTACGTCACACGCGCACAAGAGAATTATCGTGAATGGCAAGCGCACGGTAACCAAATCTCAGCAACACTGACCATGCAAAGGTCGCGTCACAGGGTTGGGCTAGCCAGCTGCGACTGTGGCTGTCCTGAAGAGTCCGACGACAACGATGACGTCAATAGCCAGGCAATCTCCTTGTCATAATTTAGCTTTAAACCTGTTCTTCCAATAAGTTGACTTTAGGACTGTGACTGCGAGTATGTTCCTGATGCATTCTTGGGACCTTCAAGTGGAAATGTATCAACAACTCGGGTGGCGTCAGTCCACTTCCATGGTCGCGCACACGCAAGCAGAGCCTTTGAATTAGTCTTGACTGCATCCGCACTTTCAAGTTCACCCTTTAGATCAATCGCAACATCACTGTCCTTTGCATGATGCAACGACACGGTTTTCCCTTGACACTTAAGCAAATAGTCCCCATTGGCTGGTAGGATGTCCAGAGAATTCAAGAAATGGAGCAATCGGTTACAGTGATTCATCACATCGTTGCCACTGGCTAGCGCATGAGCGACGCTGACAGGTTCTTGGCTTGATATCGACCAGTCTTGGACGTTGATTCGAAGAAGAAGCTGTCGTGATGCACTCTTGACCATGAGACTATCAAGAATCCACAGAGCCATCTCTTCAGAAGTTGGTTGCTCCAAGCCTCGGTCTGGATAGTATTGTAGATGAACCCGGTTTGTCCTCGCTTTGCAACGGACGAGGATCGTTTTGTCGGTTGGCTTGAGTGTCAAGATAGTGTAGATATAGTCTGCCGATGATAGGTTCAATGCTTCTTCCATGCCACGCGTCAGACAAGTTCTTGGAAGCGCTGGTTGAGGAAGCGGCTCCTCTAGTATCCTGATTCCTTGATTCCAGAGCGGCACCTTCCATTCATCCAAAGTCAATACGTGTTCCAAAACCTGGGAAGAAACAATAGCAGATACACCATGTTGCTTGGCCAATGCGAGTGCCTTGGCATCGTCTCGGAGCAAGCTTGGTGCTTTCGCCGCTTGCATCGGTGGCAAGGTCGTGGGTGGCGCTTCCACAGTCACAGGCACTACTACTCGCGATTCAAAGACTTCGTTTGGCATCCAGTTCTCGTCCTGCTCGCCTGAAAGCGAGATCATCTGACGAACCTTGCCATACTCCAGAGGGCAACCTTTATCCTGCCATTGTTGACTATAGGCTTGTGTATAGTCCGCGTGCCACGTCGCGTACTCGCTCGGCGTCGCAAAGCCAGTCAGGAATCGCTGTGAATTCTCAAGAAAGAACTCGTCTCGCGCTTGACGATACAACTCTTGTTCTGCGCGGACCAAGGCTCGGAGCTTTCGGAACTCTCGATGAGAACCTTTCTCGGTTTGCAGCTTGAGAAATCGTTCGTGTTGACCGCTAGTCAGAGTCGAGTTCCGTGGGTTGTCGATTGCCGCAATGTTATCATCAGGAGAATTATCTGCCGCGTCATCGGGAGAATGGGCTTCCTTCTCGGGAAGAATACCTTTCAGGAGAGGTATAGTTTTGGACTTTGACGGCAAGGAAGCCAAGACTGAGGTTGATGGGAAAGGACGTGCAATTCTCCATAAATCCACGCCCTCTCCTCTAGATCGCTTCTCCCCTAGATGTTGCATAGTTTACGACGCAATTGATCTATCACTATTCATGTGGAACGCAGCAATATATCGAGGTCCATCATTCTATTGACATCGTCGCTCTAATCCTCTTGTTGTTTAGCTTCTGCACCGGCACCGTATATCGCACTGTACATGCTCCGAGCTGCAGACAGACGCTGAGAGGCAAGCAAAATAAATCGCACAACCAAGCCAACAACACAATCCTTCCATCACAACGTTGAAGAAACATGGGTGGCGGTGGCTGGTATTACGTTCCAAAGGTGTGTTTCAACGCAACGAATGCTCTCAGTGATAGGGTGACAAAGTGTGCGGAGAAGAGAGACAGTGAAATGAAAGAGAAGAGAAAGAAGCACTCTTGCATTCATTTGACGACTCGTTCGACCCGAACGTACGAGTGTTTTGATTCATTGGACTAAAACACTAACTTGCCATTTTTCTTTTTTCAGGTCTGGACTCCTGCTGGAGGTTGGTGGAACAACCCCAGAGCTTGGAAGACTAACACAGGTATTGCTGGTGTGGTCATTCTGGGACTTGCGACTTGTGTATTCCGTGTTTCGGCGGCCAACGAGCGCAGACCAGTGGCATCTCGATTCGACGTGCCAAGCCTAAAGTGGGCTAAACACAAGCCGGGTGAGGTGTAGATAAATATAAGTGCTTTAGAGCAATCAGCGTATCCTCTACCCTATATCGAACGTCTGAGTGCATTCTACCTCCAGAAGAAGACAACTTTATTCAGCAGAGACCTCTTCTGCCCATCACCGCCCTTCAATACTGCCTTATTGCGCTCCTCCTCCTCTGTTGCAATTGCATCAGGTGCTGCTACGGCGAGAGTGATACCCTTCTCCAGATCCTTGTCGCTCACGCCCATGTCAAGCTGCGCCAGCTCCTCAGCCGATCTTTGCTGAGCCTCCTTCTTTTCCTTCATTGCGCGGGCCTCGGCTGCCTCAGACTGCAAGTTGGCGAGTGGATCACTTCCTGTGCTCTGTCCTACGGCCGTCATGGAGTACCAGAACACATATCCGACAAATCCCACCAGACCCACCGCAGTAGCGTAGTTGGCCATGTGAATCTCCTTGGGCAGTGCTTGAACAGCCTCGATTCCACTCATTTTGCCCATGTTTTCATTCATTCTTGCATTTGCTTCTGCTTGAGGGTCGTAGAACTTTCCTTTATCAGTTGATAGCTTTCGACTACGTGAGGAACGAATCAACAGTCGTCGAGACGCAATGGCGGAACGAGAAGACAACATGGTGGTTGATGAAAGAATGTGGGAACAGCTCACTGGCTTTGGCCAGATACAAATGGTTGGAATTTGGAATCTTCACAAAGAGACAAAGAGGCAAGTTAGCCAGAGAACACTGTACGACAACTACTGACCAAAATGCCACCGTACGCCAGAGCACTACATTGAACATAGCAACGGGTAGTACAGTAGCTTCAGTCTCCAGGCTGTGTGAAAGAAACGTTAATTGCACTCAGATCTACATTTGCGGTATGAGCACAGTCTTCCTCCCTATCCCGCTGTGCACACACAAAAGCACAAGAGGGCCAACTTGCGACTCCTGTGAAGCTTGTAGCAGCAAACAAATCTAGAGGGAACATATTGCACATGATAGACTTGAGAGTCTTCAGCCATAGACACATTGCATCTGAGCTTGCTGGAACAAGCTGCACAACTACTTGTACACGCACTCTTGTCTCGCTCAAATAATTGCGTCAAGCATACCACAGGTACAATTGAATATCTATGAATGTGGCCTTGTCTCGCCTCCCAATGTGTATGAATCATGCCTTAACAGTAACCCCGTGGGCTGTATAACCAACATACTAGACAAGTAGGGCGGGCTATTTACGAAATCCGCCTCTACGAGCACCAGTTCGTGCTCACGTGACTAGAACAACCTTGCGGTCCAAGTATACACGTTTGTTTCTTGCTGCCAAGTTTCATGAACCTTCAGGTGAGGCTGCAATCGTTACCATAGAACGACATTAATGACTCAGTCGTCATGGACGCGGTTAGTGTTGGTGCCGTACAAGCTTAGCCTCTTAGCATGGTAGGGTGGCCTGAAGGTGCTATCATAGGGTAGTAGAGATTGCTGAGCACGGGCTTGCGCATTGTCAGGGTATCCCGCGCGTGGAGCTATAGTGCCTACCAAGCAATTCATCTTCTTTCTAAGTAAATGTGAAGCCGGCCATGGGACTTTCCACGATAGATCCTACTAGACAGCAAGAAAATCCGATCCAAAGAGCTTTGGTGGATCGCTCATACCAGCATCTCCCAACTCGTTTGCCAAAGGCACCCCGAGTCTAGTTAGCTCAGTGTTACACTTGGTAAGGTACTTTGAGTCTGGAAATCCGTGTTCGCCTCCTTCGATGCGGAGAGTCTTGTGAGGAATAGAAGACCATGTAATGACATTCGAAAGCCCAGTCGTTAGCGACGTGCCCACTTGAAACGTTAAGCCATGTTGAAACGCCCAAATAAGCCGCTTCAGCAGATTCCAGCCCTCATTTTGGAAATATGGAACATATGCTTGGCGAGTAGTCGTAGCAAAGTCTACGCCTGGATTAGGATGATATTCCTCCTGTGTGCCGTCTTGCATTGCGTATTCAATGACAACCGTGAGTGACGCTTCGTAGCCAGCGCAAGACTCACTTATTCCTTTGAGTGACATGATGCCAGATGGACTTGTGCAGTGAAGCTCCGCAAGATTTTGCCGGCAAGTGGGACAAGTGGAACACGTTTTGAGCGAGGAAGCAAGGCAGTGGCGGTGGAACAAGTGCTTGCACTTGAAAAGCTTGACTACCTCTGACTGGCACGTATATACATATGGTGTGGAGCAAATGGAACAGCGGTCATCTGCGATGGCTGTTTGTAATTCGGCTTGAGTCAGAAACGTAAAACTATTGCTGTAGCATGGTGCTCTGGTGCTCAACAATTGTGTGGGGGCAGTGTATGGAAAGATGGCTGGCAGGGAAAAGTCATGTCGATCATGCCCAACAAACCACCCGGTAGTTCGGATATTGAATACAGAAGACGGCAAGCGAATTGGAATTTGCATGAGTGTTGGCGCAACGTCGTAGAAATGATCTCGATATTGGTCCAATGGCCACGCCACACGCTGCGGAGGGATAAGGCTTGCTTCGTTAAAGAAATGGTCCAACAACCGTTGGAGGTCCGTCTGGCATTCCTGCAGTCTAGCGAAGAACGCATCGCACAAAACGTCAGGTCCAGCATAGTAGCAAATCAGCGGAACACACTGCTGCGGTGACCGAAGGACGTACTCATCATCGTAGAGAGGAGCCATCTCGTCAAAATCAAGTGAATCTTGTTCGACCCCTTTGTTTCCAATCCCAGTGTCCATTGCCGTGCATTGGTCCATCCCGCCTGTATCGATGCGCTGAACTACCCCCCTGATGACGGCACACATAAGTCCCGTAGGTCCAAAGTTGGAAAAGGCGCCTGGATTGTTGGCGGTGTACAGACCTTTGCCATAATATGATCCATTCTGTCCCGTGCTTTCTAACATCAAGAAGCTTTGGCGCACAATTTTCGAAAGATTTTCGCTCAGGGTGTAGTGATATCCAACCGTGACGTGAGTCGGTGCAGACTTTCGTTTGAACTCCTGCTGCTTGTCTATCAAAACCTCGATGATTTTGCTGGCTTCAGAATCGTTGAGACAGAATTTCAAGTCGTATCGATTTGCCACCAACGTGACAGCTTCCACAAACTTACGCGTGCTCATGGGCGGGGCTTGAGGTGGTGTAGTCGGAATATTGGTGGGTGAGGGAATGGTATTGCGGATTCTGTGCTCACTGACCGGCGAAAAATTGGGTGGAGGTTGGAGCTGGTGCTGCACAGGGCTAGGTGATGGCGGTCGTTCGGGCAAGGGTTCATACTGATTGTTGTTTACAGGAGAACTTTCAGTGCAACCCATGATTTTGAAGTTTGGATGTTGTTCATGGGCACGCACCTCAGTCGCCCTTCAGGTTTTGGCTGAACAGGACAGCCCTAACTTAACTGAGTCGTGCGTCGTCACGTTTGAATTTATTCATGAGCCTGGACAATTTTTAGAAGAGAGAGAGAGAGAGGTTGCTGCTCACGCTTTTGCTGCTCACGCTTTTGCTGCTCACGCTTTTGCTGCTCACGCTTTTGCTGCTCACGCTTTTGCTGCTCACCCAACTTATAATAGACACGAATCAGTCTTCCGAGAGACACTCTGCGTCACGATTTATTTCAACCAGGTCGGCATCCCTCGACGACTTCGAATACTGTTTTCCTGAACCTTGTGCGGTTGAGATGTTTTCACGTTGAACACATCCACTGGTACTCTACATCGTCATTATTAAACCGCCCTTTTCAGCAGCGCTCACCCACACCGTGAGTGATGGCAGAAGGTGTAAGATCGCCTTGGTAAGATCCAGTGCGACTGCGACACGACTTGAACATGAAGTTTGCAATAGTGGATTTGGATGGCATTTCATAGTACACCACATATAGCCGCTGCGTGGGTATGATATCCTAGATCTCATTGTATCGGTAGGGTTCGTGGTGAACATGCTTTGTTGAACCAGATGATGAGGAGGGCACTGGGTTTTTGGCAAGTCTTTTTCATGCTTGGCTTGGGAGAAAGTCAACTCCGCAACTGTGCAGTACCTGCCGATGACACTTTCACACTGGATAACATATTATTCTTTGACAGAAAATCCTTGGCATCATCATACCCTTGAGCAAACCGGTGCTGTAAAAGTTCGGAGGACCACACCATGTCTTTCAACGTCCAGACATTGTCAGAATGAAACGCCAAACGAGAGTACGGATTGACGCTGTAATATGACGTCGTCGTCGAATCAGAATTTTGCGGGCAAATGAATTTGTAGTCTTTGAAATGAGCCGAAAGCGGTGTGACAATCAGCGTCTTTTCATCCACCACAGGGAAGACATTGACGAATCCTCCATCAACGTACACTGGCGGCGTCGTTTCGCCTTTGATTGCTTCTACTGGCTGACCCTCAGCATCTTTGACAAGTCCTTTCCTTGAAAGTTCATTGAGACGCTCTTGTGATCGCAGTACAGCTTGATTATTCGATCCTCCCGTAGCTACAAGTGGACCCGTCACACCTGGCACATAGGAACTCAGCACACAAGCTGCTACAATATCGTGCACGCTGGTAAAGGTGTCGACGTAGCGATAGGCTCGTGGATTGTAACCCAGTGGAGGAAACACTCTGACGTCTGTGACACCAATACGTAACCTTCCACCCCGTAGTCGATCGAGGTCTGGGTCGGACTGCTTTGTTACCTCCAACAGTCGATCTCGAAAGACTGACTCCATCGCATCAATCAAGGAGTATCCAGGATGGTAAATGTTGAGAGTATTCTGGCGCGCTGCTTTTGCCACATCCAGGGATACCTGAACTCCGTCTTCTGGTGTGATGCCACAGGCCAGTGCTGTTGAAACCAGAGCTCCACCGCTGACTCCCGTGAGAATCGTGCTCTTATTGTCGTCCATGGATAAAAGTCCATGTTCGACTAAACATTGAGCGACTCCAAGATGATACACAGTGAGGAAACCAGCACCACTGAACCCGATGGAGGAGAGGCGACGGAGTGATTGCGACGCCATGAGAAAGTTGTGAAGATGATGCACCACGTGACCATTTTGGAGGCTCATTTTTGGCGATTTTTCAAAAAATTCATTCGGAATTTGGCCAAATTTGGCCAAATTGAAGAGTTTCGAAATTCTATAATCTGGAATCTGAATGCTTCCACTTGGAGGCAAATCAGCCACTCTGACGACGACTCGAGGGTCCATGTGATGGATCGGATGTCAACAAGATCGCTCAACACTCCCAAGTCAAGTTAGTTGTTGCCGACTAACTGGTCCTTCCCGCCCATCCCCTAATATCGAAAACAGCCAAGCGCTCCTTTGTTGCAGACCGCAAGTCAGAGTTAGAACGGAAATGAGGGCTTTTTACTTCCTTTTGCTGATTGTGGTACTCTGCGTCGTACACACGCATGCTTTCGCACCTCTTCTGCCTTCGTCAAGGATGCTCCAGACGTCGAGTGTCATCTTTGGGTCGTTCTTTGATGACTTTGAAGACTTTGCGAAGAGTGACGATGATGATGACGACGACGACGATGATGATGATGACGAAGATGATGAGGATGACGATGAATACGCCGACGTGGATGATGCGGCTGTCGCTGATTTTCGATCCAAGATGGGGAGTCTATTCGGTGACACGCCCGCGGATGAGGGAGACGAGGAGGAAAGCATGACTGCGGAAACATCTACTACCGAAAGCCCCTCCTCTTCTGGTGCTGTGGATGACTTGATTCGACGTGCAACGGCTCAGGCAGCCGCTGATGAGACGAGCACCGACTGGGCTCGCGCAGTGTCAGAAGATGAAAAAGTGTCGGGAGGCGTTGTCTTGGTGGCGAATCCTGAAAAGTTTTGTGTCGATTTCGGAAAGAAAGTCGAAACGCCTTCGTCGTCGCTCTTGAACAAGTTTGGTTTGACGCTACCACCACCCGCTGATTTGGGTCCCGATCGTCGTGCTGACTTGCTCCCAGTCTTGTGCGTGTTGGAACGACACCCTCTGCTTGGATCTCAGTCAGTCTTGTTAAATCGACGAACTGGATACTTGCTTGGTGATTTGGAACAACAGAACCAAGATGAAGGACTGCCAGCTCCTCCACCTCGACTGGGGGCGTTCATGATTCAGCCCCTCTGGTTCGGAGGCACATCAGCTGGAGACGATGTGTCATCCTCTGGACTCGACATGCTACACCAATGCCCTAACGTGGATGGTGCCAAGCTATTGACAGAAGATGGTTTGTACTGGGGCGGCGATCCTGCGCAAGCACAGGATGCCATGAACGATCCAGCGCTCGAGCGTCCCTACACTGGCTTTGATTTCAAGTTCTTTGTGCAATCCACCCGATGGCTTCCTCTGCAGTTGGAAAAGGAGATTCGAGAGGGAACATGGTTCTGTGCAAATGTCAGCAAGGAAGTCTTGTTCAAGCCGCGCGATCGCATGGGCACGCGACGTGCCAAGCCGTTGTGGACGGAAATCATGGAGTTGATGGGAGGAGAATATAAGGAGATTCGGGATCGACTGTACGCCGACGATGCACCATTTCCATAAAGAGCGCACATGACGCTTACAAATAATAGTATTTCTCTAGAAAACTACAGCAACGGCTAACATTCGACATGAAGTCTACAGCAGACTGATGGGGTGCAGTGGTAGCGCATCAAGCACATCGAGATCGCTTAACTTTCCTCGTCCGACGCTTAGCATATGTATTAGCATCTGTTCCTCTCTCTCTCGTCGCAGCTATCAAGGGAATGTTATAGTGTTTTACAATTCATCACTTCTTCGTTTTCTCTGCTAATTTGTCAAAGAGTGGACCCCAGTAGGTCGGGTATTGTCGCTTTTCTGAAAAGTTGTTGATGATTGTGGCGCAGATACAGCTTACGACAGTACACATGACGACAATTCCATACAATTCCACTTTGTTCCTACCTGAAGCGTACAACACTGCATGGGCACCTGCTGGTGGGTGGGGGATTCCAAGGCGACACATGGCGGCAACACTAAAGGCGGGACCAAACGCCTGCTGGAACCAAACAGGGAGTCCTGGAATTGCAGTAAAGGCCAGAGCGATCGCACCACTTACAATCTGTCCGAGGATTGCATTGCGTGGTTGTGACGCGGGTGCTGAAGTGAGCCCATACTGTAGGGTCATGAGGGCTCCGAATGGTCCAATAAGCAATGCAGCGTCAGTTCCTTCCTCCAGACCATAGTCGATGCCCGACAGAACCAGTAAAGTAATGAATGTTCCGAACCATGTCCAGATCGCCTGCTCATTGGTCATAGGTGGTGGTACCTTCATGCCTGCTCCACGAGCCTTTCGGGCCACTGTTGATAGCTTGTCGCATATAACCGGACAGCAGTTGCAGGCTGACAAGCACTGGTGATCATGCAAAGAGTGCTGAAGGGTCTCCTTGACATGACTCGATGTTTCCAACAATCTGTTCTTGGCTCTGGTAAGTGCTAGTGTGTTTCCCATCAGGGTTGCTGTCCGATGAAGATACTTGTCGTGAGCGCTGTTGGCGAGAACTTTTGCGTGGTCGGGGAACTTCTTGGGGCACTTGCCCATGTAGACCACCATACCAGCTTGATCATCTACTTTGAATGGTACCCCAGCTGCTACCTCTAGACCAAGTTCTTTCAACTCACTCAGACGATCGCCCTTGGCTGTATCTGGATCTTGCAGTAGCCCCTTTACACTAATCCACTGGAGCTTCTTAGAAGCCTGTTTCTGATTGGTTTGAGTCCAAAGGTTACCGACCACATCGACGCCAGGTGATACCGTATCATCAGGCTCATGGATAGACTCGACTTGCTCACCAAGAGATGGACAAGTCCAACAACCTTGTCGTTGCAAAACCAAGAGGTTTCGTTCTTCGTCCCACAGCCAAACCTCGACAAGAGCGACGGCAGGCGAGAATTGTCCCGCTTCTTCCGCAGCAGCTGTAAGGGCATTGGTTGCGAATGAATGGATGGAAGGCTGTTCCTCCACGTCGTTTAGGTCAGATGGAGCCTCGTTGTCGTCTTTCTTGGTCATCTTGCTGTTGATGTGTTTTGATGTCATGACGCTCTGCTGGAGGTGAAAATGTGAGCATGATGGTACGACTGCGATGGTATTCCCGTAGCGCAGGAATGCCGTAACAGTGCTCGTATTGGATTCTCGCGACCAAAATCACGGTAGGTTTACGGTTGGTGTCAACAAATGGTGAATAAGATTGACATTAGCTACTGACTGTTAAAGAAATGAAACGACCCGGATTCTTAGAAAGGCCTCTGGCAAAGCCGCAGGGAGAGTCGACATTACATATACAGCCGGAAAGATTTGAATGCCTCTACGTGAATGTAGCCCACAGCAAGGGTACATCACCCAAGGTATCCCGATGCACTTCCGACTGTCAAATATCAGTGCCCCCACTGACGTGAACGATGACTCCATCTACATCTTAGTTGCTCTAGCTACATGTAGAGAGGGTGGCTGACGGTACGTCGTAGCTCTGACAGTATGTAGTTCTGTCTCAAGATGGAACAGTTCCACACAAATTCGAAAATCAAGAGCCAAAAACTGCCTGGAACAGCGAAGAATTCGAAAAGTTTGGCGTACAATTTGGCCAAATTGGAGGATTACTTCAATAGTGAGACTATCGGGTCTCTTATTGGGGCGAGAAGCTTGGTCATGGTGGCGGCGGTTGTGTGATACGGTATGTTTTGTGGAATGGTTAGGAGAGTAATCTACGCTCCCTCAGTTAGCCGATTTTGTACTGCTGGGGGAGCATCAATGCATGGCATGCATTGCCCAGTTGCCCGTCGCCATTCCATTCGTGAAAGATCGATGATCTACTACAGTATTTCACTACTCATCATCATACCCATCATACCGGCGAAAGCTATTTTTTGGTGGTGGACGGTCGAATGATTTCCAACCGCCTAAAGACAGGAGATTGCCACCGGTGGCCCGCACCAGTTCTTTGTGCGAGGTTGAGTCTACGTAGCCGAGTAACACAACGTGGAACTCAATGTCATAGCCTTTCCCCGTGAGACTCGACATGACGAAAGTCAAACTACTTTCATCCCAGTACCTCTGGTACTGGGTGGTGACCACGAACATTCGTAACTGACGCCCAAAGTATTGCCAATGATTCCAACGGATATCATGCTCGATCAGACTCCACATGGTGGGTGATTCAAAAAGGGGGTCGAAGAAGTCCAGCTCTCCTGCAAAGACCCTTGTAGAGTAGGTCGTGCATTCGTTCGGTCCTATCAGGACCACTTCCGTTTCGCTTCCTCCTCGCAAGGCGGCGAGTTCGAGGTACTGGGGTCGCGCCACGCCGAGCCACGTCCAGAACACTCCTACGCCCATTGTTGTAGAGTCACCCCTGTCATCAAGATAGACAATATTCGTGGCGGTGATCTCCTTTTTCGGGCGCCACGGTCTCAATGCGGGCGTCGAGTCACTGACCAAGGCTACAAAAGCACCTGTGGTGACGCGAAAGAGGGATGTGGCGATGCGTTTACCAGTCTTCCTCGCTCTTTGGATCACCCTCCACACTGCATCGAACGCACGACCGTGTGCAGTAATGAAGTCGTATGGACAGCCCATGACATGTCCATGCTTCTTGATATACTTGCGATACCTCATGCGTTTTTCCGACACCATCATGAACTTATACGCTTCTTCCAAGAGTACAAAGTCCTCCATGGCTCTGTTAGGGGGCTGCACTAATTTCGCCTGATCCTGATAGGCGTTCTGGATTGCATTCTCATTGTCGATATTCGATGGGACACCTAACACTTTATGAAAGCACTTGATCTCCTCTGTTGCACCCACTGCGACAAGCCAATAGGTACAAACTACGCGCATTGTGAACAGCCACCCTCTACTATATGAACTATCAACCGAGCGTGGCATGACTACCGCCTTTTCTGTTTATCGCACGATTCAATTCAATTCAAACCAACGTGGATACTGAATGTATTGAAAACCACCTCTCGTCCGCTCTACAGTACTTGTGTAATAGTTGCGGTGACTTGATGCAACGAGCACGCGAGAAATAGAGCCAGGTTGCGTGGGTTTCGGTAGCGCCTTTAGCTTTGGTCGTACATTCGATAGTACATTAGCGAAATCACTTATACTGTACACGTAGTCGTAGCACCGTGCGGGTAGGCACTACGCTGGCACCACAAATCTAGTCTCCAAGAGCTGGTCGACTCAATCAGAATCTTGCCGATCAGACCGGTTGATTGCTAGCTTGAGAGCTTCCGATGATTTGTTTCCTACAAGTACTGTGATACTGTCTGCCTTAGCTCCAAATGTGCTACTGTCTGTCTGCCTTAGCTCCAAATAATGTCCTTTGCATCAGCCTTGACAGGTGTCAGCTGCCTTGGTGGATCTTTGTCCTGCCGTATGACCACTTGAAAATAGATATCCTGGTGACGGTGACAAAGAATACTATTGGTGCCTGGTTCCATGCGATGGCAGATACAAGTCACACACAGGATCGCGTCTTTTGGTCAACAGGTGCTGGTTGTCAACATACTGATGTCAGGATATGTATACAGCGTACGATACAGCATATAGCACTGTTAGCATAGCACCACGCCTTCAGCAGTATGACCAATACAATAGCATTGGTCTGCTTAGAGAGCATCATTCGACCATAACAACGGGTAGCACTACTTGCGAATGTGGTAGATATATACACTGTACTCTAAAATTATTTTTATACTGGCCGGCTTTTTACAGTTTTGCTGGAATGGGATCAGTTTCAGTAACCGCATGACTGTATCGACTTCACCGAAGAGTGTCGTGTGATCACGGGCTCTTGCAGGACGGTGTCGATGAGACTGCTGTTCTTTTCACTGCGTTTTTTGCAGAAGCGCTTTCGAAGGTTGTCACTCTTTCTTCGACCTGCGCGCCGACTTTCTTTGGAAGGGATCTTGAGATAAAAGGACACAGGATCTTGTTCGATGTTGTCCGTTGCGGCAGTTTCGACCGAAAAGTCAAAAGATTCGAAACTGCTGCATGAATCGTGAAGATCATCGCCCACTGAAGCGCTGCGTCGCAGCATCTCTTTTAAGCCCCCCCGCTCTGAGGCTTCGTCATCTTGGAGTGGCAAACAGAAGGAGCGCATTGGAAATTCATGCTCATCGTTTTGTTGGGATATGTGTTTGCCATGCTTTGTGTAGTCAACTAGCTTTCGTCGAGGAGCATTTGAGGAAGACATGATAATGGTCGTTGATGTTCTTCTTATTTGGAAATTGTGTGCAGGACATGTCTTGAGGACAAAGGAAGGTTCGTGGAATTGTCGTTCCTTACGAATAGCTCTCCGACGAAGTCATTTTCGCAGGTTGTTGGAGTCATATCGTGGTACGAGCGCCACGCATCTCTACTGGCGTCAGCTGTTGCTATGTGCGGATTGTGAAGACGCACTTTCTCCGTGACTCCGAAGTTATTGTGTAGCTTGTCATGCAAAAAGACAAATCTACGGTACCGCTCTACAGCAGAAATTTGACCTTTACAGCACACGCTCAAGACTAAAGAGGATTTGAGGTCCGTGGTCTGACGTCTAGTTAAAAAGCGTCATCAGGGAAACGGTATTGAATTTAGCGTCTCCAGGATGGCCTATTTATCTGTCAGGACACACAATGTCCCCACCCGAAGGGAGGGGACATAGTTTTTATGAACATTTATGATGGAATACAATTGTGAGTTCGTACGCGACATTATGGAGTTCGTAGTCCCTTCTTCGCTTCCAGGCTGGTAGTTTGGTCCAATGTTGAAACATGAATAGAGTTCCGTGGTCATAATCGTTTGTTTGGTTTCATCAAAATGACATGGCTAGCTCTGGAGAAGGAAATGTTGGGGTCATGGATTGTCGGGGTAGCAATAACACACCAGGTACACGTAGCTATGATACCGATTTTACGGACGGTAGCAAACAAGGACCTTTAGACCAGGTACCTGAGCTTGTATATCTGATCACGACCATGAAATGTACATGTAGGTGGCGACCAAATGGACTATTTCTTAGCTTCCAGGCTGGTAGTTTGGTCCTTGTTGAAACATGAATAGTTCCGTGGTTATAATAGTTTGTTTAGCTTCGGCAAAATGACATGGCTAGCTAGAGAAGGAAATGTTGGGGTCATGGATTGTCGGGAAGCAATAGCACAGGTGGTTATGATACTGATTTTACGGACGGTATCGTAGCAAACAAGGACTGCAACAAGCACCTTATAGATGAAGCTTGTATATATCTAATCACGACCATGAAATGTAGGTGGAGACCAACCGACACCACGAAACGTCAAAGAGTCTATTAGAAGAGGACCAATTCGATCGGAGTCCTCTCGTCGCTGTCGGGGTAACACATAAAGACGCTTGTCCAATTGGCGAACCCTCTTATTCTTCGTGACAAAGATATATCAGGACAAGAACTTATCCGGCTCCTTTCAAGAGTCCAGTCCCTACTCTCCTAGAGAGGATCTGAAATCTCTTTCGGTGAACTGATGAGAACCCAAAGAACCGGAGACCCTCCATGGCAGCGTGAAGAGACATTCACGAACTGTGGGCGCGTCGATCAGTCTCTCGCGAATTTGCCTGGCGTGGCTAGAACTTGGAGAATTGTTGGGGTCGTCGCTGCGAGAGCATAATATACACACACGTCGCTCGTATTCAAACCAATCCGTGCATTTTACGCTATACACCAGGTTTGCCAAAGAGGGGTGGAGAGGAGGTCTCGGTACGTTGTCTGCTGTTCGCTGGCGTAGTGTAATACAGTATGTTGGTGTGCAATAGGCTTGAGCGGTGTACTTTAGCAAGACGGACGGACCTCGGTTCTCAAGTGCATTTGTGGTAGCCTTTTACATTGAATGGCGGGCGCACACAGCTACAAGGTGCGAGTCGCAGTCGCAGACCGTCATTTTTTTTTCACCCTCGCCTATCTCTGCAAGTTTTCATTACTGTAGCGCAACAACAAGTAGGAACTCTCGCATCATTTCTTACCTTTCTAACAAGTGTATCTGAAGACACTTGCTAGTAGAATCACGTTCGTACTGGGAGGGTGACTTCTCATTTGCCTCTTGGACCAAATGCGCTCACGAAATGTGAATGAAACGAGAGCCGCTAGAGATTACATGTACAGTATAGGTAAGAAGCTTCTCTAGCGGTGCTTTGCACATCAATCTTGGGTAGTAGCAGTTGATTGATTATACATATATGTGTAAAAACGTGGTGATTAGTGGTCTCGTAAGACTAGATTCTTCACCATGGCGCACCTGTCGTCGGTTGAAAACTCAACGCACCACTTACTGATATGGCCGCTAGACACAACACACACACATCGTCAAAAAGATAAGAACAACCATGAAGACTATTCAATTGCTACTTTCCCTGCTCCTTGTTGTTGCGTCCGTCAATGCTAATGCTTTCTATGAGGTAAGTTAGTGAAGAAGTGTGGAGAGAGGTGATTGTCGAGAATGAAAAAAAAACACACACACACATCTCACCTCCTCTTTCTTCAGCACGACCCAGTCAAGCGAGAAATGGTGGATAACCTTCGAGATCGAATGGGAGAACTAAAGACAGGAATCATCTACGGTAACGTTTTGAACAAGGCGCGCGGAGCAGAGGATCGCCTCTACAAAGCAGATGACAAGTTGATATCCATGCAAAAGGACGAGGCTGGCAGTTCCCATCACGGTTTCCGAGCACTGTTGGATGTGGCAGCAAGTCGGTTCTTTGACGCCGACGAAGACGACGATGATGACTATGATGAAGAATTCTAGAAGACGACGGCAAGAAGATCAATCTGCACGACTGCACGCCAGAATATAATGTTTATAGCTTTGATGGGGGTTTCATCGCTGAAGATTTTGTGTACACTTTGCTCTGGCATACTGAAGTAGCCTAGTAGAGAGTAGCGCATCATGACGACAACGAAATTATTGCCATGGCTTCACCACTAGTGTTGGCAAACTCCGACGTATCTGCTCGATGTTCAATCCGTATCAGTTCCGTGCCTTGTTTCTGCAAATACAGGTTGGCTTCGTCTGCCAAACCCGACTGCACAAAGTCCCGCGCCAGTGGCTCCCATGCTGCTGCATCGTAGTGCTCCATGTTTCCATTGCAAATTTCTGTAATGATTGCATCATTCTTCTTGTTCTTGTTGTCCAAGACCCACTCGGACAATCCATGCAGCGTCGAGTGTGCCTCTGTGGCACCATTTTCCAACGCGGCATCCAACAGTCGACTGCAGACGTGAGGAATGTCACCCAACGTTTTGTTGACCACCTTGGCGCCATACACTACATTGTTGCCATTTAGATAGATGCGCGCCAAGTGAAGTTGAGGTACCTTTTGGACCATGTCCTGGTCCTGGCCTCCAGCAGCAAGAACGTAAAGGGAGGTTGTGCCGTCTGCGTGCGGTAAACAGTGGATTTCAGATTCCTGCAAAAGACGAGTATGATCAGTCGAACTGGCAAAGAAAGTTCTTCTTTGATGAGACGTTGCTGTATGCCTGAAGCGAGAGGGGAAGAGACGAGTCGTCGCTCTTGCTACGGCGGTGGCAGTTAGCATCATGGTCAAACTTATTTGTGAGAAATTGTGACAGACAGGAGTTGGAGTGTCATGACGTGATCATGACGTGGTTTTGGCCTATTTTCCACCACATGATTTTGACAACAACTCCCTCCAACGCTAAACCCTCTAAACCTCTCGAAAAGAGCTCAAGCCATCAACTCTCACTCAACTCGACCTCTCGCCTCGAAACACGACACAGGGGTTGAGAGCGACCAGAACCAGACACAAGTCAATGCAACCCACGCTTGCATCCCTTTATAATACTCCATTGCAACAACCTTGTCACCCTCTGTGTTTTCTCTGACTTGAGACAACCACAAGTTAGTAAACAGCTCCCTTACTTTGAAGAGGAGGAGAAAGAAGTTTGAGTGGAAGCGCGTCGAAGCACGTCGAAGTATCATGCCGTTTGATCCGTTGGAGGCTTCCATGCCATGGCGTAACCCTGAGTCATCATCCTGCCCTTGTCCTGACGATACCGTGCATCGTCTCTTGACCGACTCGACTGAAGACAAACCTATTGTTGTCTGGGAAGTCGTTTACACTTGCATCGTTCTACTATTCATGCTGATTGCTCTCCTCTCGGATCGCATGGGAGCTGATTCCGTCATGCTGACAGCACTGACTCTCTTCATGGCTTCGACTATTATATCTGTCGAAGAGGGCATTTCAGGATTCGCCAATGAAGGACTCTTGACCGTCATGGTCCTCTTTGTCGTGGCCCAGGGCATTTCCGTCACGGGGGCGTTGGATTGGTACATGGGCAAGTTACTAGGCCGCCCCAAGACGATTGCGGGTGCGCAATTGCGACTCATGATCCCCATTGCCATTATTTCGGCCTTTCTCAACAATACTCCCGTGGTGGCAGTCATGATTCCCATTACACAACGGTGGGCCAAGAATATTGGAGTGTCGGCGCAGCAATTGTTGATTCCATTGTCATTTGCGAGTATTTTGGGAGGTACCTGTACATTGATTGGTACGTCCACGAATCTTGTGGTTGTGGGGTTATTGGAAGAGCGCTATCCAGATGATCCAAGTATCCAGATTGGGCTGTTTGATTTGGGTGAGTTTGGAGTACCAGTTATGTTGATTGGTCTCACGTACATCTTGGTGGCGTCTCCGTTCTTGTTGCCAGGAGGCAAGGCAGGTGGTGCTGACATTTTGACGGACTCGGAAGAAGTTCTTCTGGGAGCTAGGTTGACGCAATGGTCTCCTGCAGCAGGTCGTTCTGTGATGCGTTCCGGTCTGAGAGATTCCGGTGGAATCTTTTTGGTCAGTGTGCACCGTGCGACAACTGGCAATGTTCATCGTGCTGTCGGACAAGACTTTGTGTTGAATGTGGATGATATCCTCTACTTTACTGGTTTGGTTGATGGCTTTGGAGAGTTTTGTGAAGAGCATGGATTGGAGGTAATTACCAATGAGACTGCGAATGTTGCAGAACCAGCAATAGTGGAGCCAGAGACTGCCGAACCAGCCGCAGTAGCGACTGATGATGAGTTGATGAAGCACTCAGATCACGATACTGCGAATGCTAACTTGGCCACAGTCACGGAAGGTCAAGAGTTTATGCCTCCGGGCAATGTTGTTCCAATCGAGATTGGAATCACAGCAGCTTCCTTGCTCGATTCGGATGAAATGGAGCGTATGCGAAGTATCAACCAACTGCAAGATCAGATCCGGGGAACCCCTCGTGATGAAGACGTTACCACTAAAAGTGTATTGCCGGGAAAGCCTTCGAATGCGAGTCGTATACGAAACGCCTCTGCAGGTGTTCGAGCCACGTTGCCCGCTCAAATCGTTGTCACTACGGATAGTCATGACAACAGCCGTTTGGTGTTGGTTGGAATCAACGCACGTGATCGACCGGGACTGCTGTTGGATATTTCCAAAGGACTGTTGCGCTTGAATCTACAGCTGCGACATACGGAAGCTTCTGTCGTAGATGAACGATCGCTGTCGATCTGGCGATGTGAGTGCATAGTCAGCGATCTCCCTGATCTCGAGGAGGTCTGGTCGGTACTCAACGCACTGTTGGAGCTCGAAGGTGGTGTCGAAGCCGTCAAGAAGCGAGGATTGCGTGTTATTCGAGCTCAAGTAACAAAGTGGTCAAGGTTGTTGGGCAAAACAGCCGTGGAGGTCAACTTTCGTCAAACCTACAAGGCTGCCATTATCGCGGTTCAACAGGGTGGCAAGAACGCTCCTCCTGCGGGAGTAAAGTTTGAAGCAGGCGATGTGTTGATCCTTCAGGCCAGCGCAAATTCTCCTCTGCTGAAGGATCCCCCAAAAGGGTTCTACGAGCGAGTTGCGAATCTGAACAAAGCACCATCTAGAACCTCCTCCGGCATCAATCTCAAGAACCTTGTGCCACGATTCAGTGCATCAGATTTGAAGGCTCTGGATCCTCTCCATGTCTTCACCAGGAACAGCGATGAGAATGCGGGGAGCGCTAAGGTTGACACGAGTGGAAAAGACACGAGTGGAAAAAACGAAGGATCTGCGGATGACGACTTTTACATTGAAGGAGAAGAAAGTGGAGCTGGTACCCTGGCGGACCCGGGCGTCGATCTGGAGCAAGACGTTGATGAGTTGGATGTGAGTGAACTCGGTGAAACCAATGGTAGTATCACGTTCAATACAGAGCAATTCGAGGCCGCGTGGCGTGACCTTGAGGTCTTGTCGTCCACCGATCCAACAAGATCAACAGAGCTTGGAGCCCACCAGCGCGAGTTCCTCACTGCCATGTTGGTCGCCCCTGACTCGGGCCTTGCACAGAAGACTGTTGCCCAATCAGGACTGACAAAGCTGCCAGGAGTTTTCTTGGTGAGCATCGAACGTCCAACAGCCAACGCCACTGAATATGATACGGAAGCTCGTCACAGGATCTTCTCGGCGGTAGGGGGGCAGAATGCCAGTGTGGTTGGCAGTGTTGTTGGCAGCATTGTTGGCAGCATCGAAGAGAGCGCCTCGTTGCGAGACATTGAAGGGGAGAAGGAGACTTTTGTGCCTGTGGCACCCGATGAGCCTCTCCAAGTTGGAGACGTTCTCTGGTTCTCCGGCTCGGCCCAAGCAGTTGGAGATCTTCGCAAAATTCCTGGTCTCAGGTCTTTCGACAGTGATCAGGTTGAAAAGATCAATGAGAAAGTTTTTGACCGACGACTAGTCCAAGCAGTCGTGGCTAGAAAAGGACCTCTTGTTGGCAAGACTGTGCGGGAGGTCCGATTCCGCACTCGATATGGTGCGGCTGTCATATCAGTACACCGTGAGGGCAAGCGTGTTCACGATCATCCCGGTCAAATCAAACTTCATGCAGGAGACGTGTTGTTGTTGGAAGCTGGCCCATCCTTTATTCAAAAGAATGCTGGAAATGATCGTTCCTTTGCATTGTTGTCAGAAGTTGAAGACTCCGCCCCACCTCGTCTTTCTAAGCTTATCCCTGCACTGATTCTCACGGTGGGGATGCTTGTTGTCTTCACAGCGGGGGTTGCATCTCTCCTTACTTGCGCACTTGTCGCTTCTATCCTCATGGTTGCTATCGGGATTATGTCTGAGCAAGAAGCGCGCGATGCGGTTGATTGGGTTGTCTACATTACGATTGCGTGCGCTTTTGGCATTGGAACCGCGCTGGTCAACTCGGGAGTTGCAGGAGCCTTGGCTGATTTTCTGGTGAATGTCGGAGAAGCTATTGGGATCGGAGATGCAGGCTTGTACGGCGCGGTATATCTTGCAACATTTCTGATTAGTAACATTGTCACCAACAATGCAGCCGCCGCTCTGTTGTTTCCGATTGCTATGGATGCCGCCGAGCAGACTGGCGCAGATGTTCTATTGATGAGTTACACTCTAATGCTCGCAGCATCGGCCAGTTTCATGTCTCCTTTTGGATACACGACGAACTTGATGATCTACGGTCCGGGAGGATACAAATTCAAAGACTTTCTCAAGGTTGGAACGCCGATGCAGGTTGTCCTTTGGATTCTCTCTATTGCTATCATTTCAAGCTCAGTCCTTCCGTGGTGGGCAAGCTGGCTCATTTGTGGCGCAGTCTTTCTTGTGACTGCAGCTGTTCGTCTTACCAATGGGCGGATCGGGCAGCAACTTTCAGATGGTCTCCAAACGAGCATTGCTCACGCGACCGGTGGAAGCTCAGAAGCTCCTCCTGAGGACATCGAGGAGAAAGACAAATAGCGTGGACTCATCGGAAGGTGTCTTGTATAGACTTGATACAGGAACATCACTCATCTGTACCAATGTACCTGCACGAGAATGGAGCAACACGAAGCTTGACCCTCGCTCTACACGGGAGCGACTAAAGCTCCCCGCGTGGCCACTGAACAGTTTCCATGGGGACTTGTAGATAAAACAAGTGACCTTACTATCACTTGCGTAAACCTCTTTTCACTGAGGAATGTCAGAGCCAACTCGTCTACGATCCAGGTGCCGCCTTGCAAGTCACCAATCACGCATACTGAATTGGATACGTAGTTTACAATTATTACCTCTAGAGCGCCCATTCGCGGCTACAACTTCGACAAGGCGTCGGGCAGTCGCTCTAACTTATGATGGCATTGTACGAATAATTCGCAGAGACTCATGTCCTTGATCGTAGTTCCAACGCCATCTATTGTGGAGCGCGCCCAAGACGCCGTATCCATTTTTGTCGATGATGTACGAATACGCATATCATAGATCTATCGCCGTTGAGAAGAAAGATCCATACATTGGAGAGATTGTAGACTAGCATCTTCATGTACACGAATCAGGACGCAGCACTGTAGCTTAAGTAACGGTATAGCTTATGTCTAGCGATCTTCCAGTTTCCAGATCTTGACCGTGCTGTCGTTTCCACCAGTGACAAGTGTTTGAAAGCCATCGATAACAGCGCAACAGCTGACAAAGTTCTCGTGTCGGTTTAACAATTGCACGCATTCATACCTCCCGTCCGACTGGCGTTGCCATATTTTCAGGGTGTGGTCATCGCTACCACTGAGCAGAGTCTGCCCCCCATGTACCACAGCGCAGCAGTTGATCCAATCTCGATGTCCCTTTAGAGTCTGGTAATGCTCGAACAACCCGTCTCTCTGTCGTTTCCAAACGATCAGCGTATCGTCATGGCTACCACTTACCAGAACCCTGCCATCTTCCGTCGCACAGCACATCACAGCACCTGAATGTTTCTTCAGAGTTTGGACACATGTATACGATTGACTAGCAGACTGGCGTTTCCACACCTTGAGAGTCTCGTCAGAACTGGCAGTGACTATCATGGATCCGTTGCCAATAAGAACGCAATCCTCAACGCTGTTCGTGTGTTCCTTGAGACGTTGAATAGCTTCAAACTTCCCGTCGCTTTTGAGTTTCCATACTATCACACTACTGTCCTTATCACCACTGATCATCAACCGTCCATCGTGTGTAATTGCACAGCAGAACACGCTGCTAGAGTGATCCCACAGCCTTTGAGCCTCTTTGAAATGACCGTCTCGCATTTTCTTCCAAACAACGATGCTTTTGTCATTGCTCCCGCTAACCACAATGGGACTGCGATGCTCGTAAGCTACAGCGCAGCAATTGATCCAGTCAGAATGTGCGCTCAAGGCATATACGTGTTTTTCATTGTACCTTCCATCTGCAGAGCGATGAGCGACTCTCAACAAATTGTCGTTACTTCCATATACCAAAGATTCTCCGTCAAGAATGACAGCACTGCATATGACTCCAGTAGCATTGCTCAATGTCTGCTGACATCGGAATCTTCTGCGCTTTGGAAAGCCAGGCAAGGTTTCTCGAGGCTCAGGGGTTGGAGTCATGAATAAGGAAGGATTTGTAGTTGATGCGGATGCCGATGAGCTGTCTTTTCTGTTTCGGAGCGCACCATCCAGCTGAACTCGGAGTGCATCGACTTCGGCTCTGAGCGATGCACTTTTTCTTTCACTGTCATTCCTCAAATCTCTCACTTGAGCTTTCAGAGAGTGCATGACTTCTTCCATGTGATCCATACGACGGTTGAGAGCTAGTAGAGCACCCTGTGCTGTGTCAATCTCGGCCGACAGATCTTCTTTGAAGGAGTGTAACTTAGCTTGTTCTCTTGCTGACAGTTCCGACATGGATCGATTTAGTTGCATTACGGTCTCTTCGAGCATCATGGCAGCAGTGTCCCTGGTCTCTTCATGAGCCGCGTGCAAGTCGTTGTAGAACTTTTCCATGTCTGCTCGGTATTCCTGGATAGAGTCCAGTCGCGTATCCACAGTGGCGTCGTCGGAAACCTCTCCCTTGGGGCCTTCCTTCAATGGAGGATCACACCGTGGATGTATGCACACTCCGTTGTCAACGTGAGCCGGTATGTTTAGAGGGATATAGACACGACGTAAACGTTTTATTTTGATGCGCATAACCTTTTGACCGCAGTGGGGGCACATCCCGTGTTGGAAACGGCTTTTCCAAAGCTTCTTTTCTTTCGTGTGGCTCGTGTCATTCGGTTGATGTCGGATGAAGTTAAACAGGCCGCCAACATCGAGACCTTTTACCTCCATTGTTGATTTAGAGTATTTGTAGTGCTCTCGTGACCAGATAATTTCAAGCAAAACGATTTGCACGGATAGAAGCGACTCCAATAGTGAACAGCATCATAACTCAAGTCCCGTTTCACATGAAAGACTGCCGGTCTCAATACGTGCAAAGAAATTTGGCTTGCGTTGGAGCGACTGATGATTCCATGGATGAAGCAGCACGTTTGCCATTTGCCATCAATCGTGCAAAGAACTTTGGAGAAATCTATTTTTCAGAGTCGTTGGCATCAAATTCCAGACAAAGCCAACTAAGACTCGTGTTCATGGTTGCACCGAGCGACTGATTCCTCCCGACAGTGCGATGTACTGCATGTACAGGAATCTGAAGGTCACGTCAAAAAACTCGCATCAGTCGCTCAGTGTTGTGTGTGCATCCTACCCCATCGACGAAACGTGCAAGTCTTCCCTCCATATCAACAATCTGTTAGGGTCTATATATCATCCGAGTATGGATACGGTTGATCTCGGCAACAGCGGTCGAGTGGGTTATCCAAGACCACAATTCCTGTGGCACAAAATTGCAGATAATATTGAAATCTGAAAGCACAAGATCCCATAAAACGATCAAGATGGGAAGCTCCCATTCGTGTTCTATTGACTTCACAGACAGTTGGAGTGCATCCACAGTCTCTTCTAAAGGCCGTATCAAGTGCACAAAGTCATGTAGGTTTACCCAGTACTCAAGCAACACGTTCTCTGGTGACCGCGAAGTGAGTATTACATTCAAGGTACATCAACTTGAACACAAACCAATGGCTTTCGGGCTCATTCCCCACGATAAGACCAGCGAGTGCCGTAGTTTTATGGCTGGCGAAGTAGAAATCGAAGGCTCGCTTGGGTGTCACGTTGACCGCTCCGTTGTGCGTCTTGTAAAACGAGACAAAATATTCTTCGAAGGAAACCACTCTTGCAACACCGGAGAAGTATTCACTGTCACGATGATCATACAGCACGGCAAGGTAACATTCTTCGTCAATGGTTCAAAAGTTAACTCAGATGAGCTCCACGAAATGTCGTTCAATGATACATATAGATTGGGCATTTCAATGATGGAAGCAGGACAGAAAGCAGAAGCCTTTTTCACCTGTCCAGTCACCTTTGAAGACATTTGGTCCGCAGGCAGTGTCTCACAAGAAATGCTCACGGCAAAGGAATCCACCAATTTCACCTTCTTTTCTTCTCAACTAGTTCCAATAACTGGACGGTACGTCATTGTCGCCAACATCTTAAAGAACTGTGGTAACTCGGTGGGTCTCGGCACTGTACATCCGGATAGCAAAGAGTTATGCAAGAGCAACCTGCCAGGGATGTGCCCAGGATCACTGGCATGTATCGTCAAAGATGGTAATATTTTCGTTGTGGTGAACGAGGACGTGAAGTTTGCTGCAAACGTCAACACTGCTGATCCCTGCGTCATGATGATGACGATCGACAACGGCGTCATATCCTTCAAGTTTGATGGCAAAAATGTGGACTGCGACGAGCTCAAGAGTCTTCGGATCAACGCAGACTTCAGAATTGGAGTCGGCCTTTCTGCACAGGGACAGTTAGTCGAAATGCGTGGCGCCAGTGGAACTACAGGTCGTTTGCTATCAACCCCTTCAGGAGCATCAACTTCGTCGAGCGGTTCAGCAAAGGAAGACATTGTCAAACAACTCCTTTCTCTTCTTGTGGACGCAAACCTCGGTGGTTCTGACGACGACGAGAACAAGCCGCTTCGTTGGAAGGACAACATGAAATCGATAGATTGCGACAGGACCGATCTTGTTGCAGTGTCCGTGAGAAAATTTACGGCTACGCTCTATTCTCAGTGCGTCGTGGACTCTTCTAAGCATAAAAGCGTGGATATCCGTATTCTGAGCATGAAACCTGGACAGCTTATGATGGTTGGTGTCATCGATGAGGATGCGGGAAACCATGCGAACCAGCATTTGGGCTCAGCAGACCTCCAGAACTCGATGGGTTTCACCAGTCGTGGAGATTTGTTGCTCAGAGGTTCCACTGCATGCAGTGGCAACGGATTCAGCGAAGGTGACTTGATCACCTTGGCGTTTAGCGGTGGCCAACTGAGCATCAAGGTCAACGGGATTGAAGCTGTCAACGAGCTTGGAAACTACTCCTTCAAAACAAAGTTCCGCTGGGCTGTCTCTTTCACGGATACCGAGCAAGCAGTCAAAATTGGTAGCGGCGACCTGACATCGGATGAGCGTGACTTCTGCCGTAGGAAAGGGGCTACTACAACGTGCGCTCCTCAATCCATGCGATCCACGCCCGCGACCATCGCGACAACAGTGATGTCATCTGTCTCTTCAGATATCAAGTCAATCTCAACAAGCCAATCGCACAGTGATTCGATTGCTGGCTGCTACATTGATGCAAAGGATCTTAAATATGGCGGTAGATCCCTTGGCGAAGGCAGTTTCGGAACAGTGTATAAGGGAACATGGGACGAGAGTGATGTTGCGATCAAACAAATGCGATGGGAAGATGAAGAGAAACAGCTTCGTGAGATTGCTGTTGGCCGATCGTTGACACAACCAAACATTGCGACCATTCTGGGATGGTCCAGGAAAGAGAATATGTTGCTTGTTGTGATGCCCTTGTTCCGGAAAGGAAGCCTCCAAGATCGGCTCTCCAAAGTCAGCACGAGTACTCGCCCTTCCCCTTCGACTGGTGGGCCACTTGGCTATAAATTTGTCTTTCGGGTTGCTCTTGGTCTTCTCCGAGCAATCAAGTACATGGCAGACAGAAAACCTCACCCGATGGTTCATCGCGACATCAAACCAGCCAACATCCTCCTGGATGACAATGACGCACCAATGTTGACGGATTTTGGCACAGCGCGTAGTCTACAGAACACGCACGCTAGCACTCAAAACGTGGGTACTCCTTTCTACATGACTCCAGAGCAGGCAAAGAGCGAGGGAACAAGTCCAGCCACCGATGTTTACGCCGTTGCCTTGATCATCTACGCAGTGTTATGCGCACCACGGCCGGTTCGCAAGAACACCAACTTGCTGGGTTTGATGAATGAAATTGGACGTGGAGATATCCCCCCTATGGATGATGTCCCGAATGAAATCTCGAGTATTCTGATTCCGGCCTTTTCAGCGGATCCGTCCCGTAGGCCTTCCCCTGGAGGAATGGTAAAGAGCTTCGAGTCACTACGCTCCACGTTTGGGACTTTGTAGGTGGGCGCAATCCTGATTCACATATATTACATTACATGCTTCTTCATTTCATATTCTTAACAATAAGTTGTCGTTGATACTCATCTCTAGCCACACGGCATAGCCAATTCCAAGTGTTGGACACTTTCACTCGAATACCTCGATTGACTCATGCGGTCGCTCATTCGCTGGTGGGTCGCTTCTAGAGCACGGGTTCTCTTCCGCACTAGGCGTAGGATTCTATGATAGGGTCGCGTGTAGAAGAGCCTGTTGCTCATGTTATCATGACGACAATGAAGCTCTTCATTCATGCATGATGGTTGATGTTCAATGTTCGAATGCGAGGCAGGATACCGTATATTCACCGACAGTAGAATAAGTACCGGCAACGTCATTTTATTACTCGTACAAAGTCTATTCTCTCATGCCGGCACCGAGACTCTTACGAGTATCTTGGACAATTATCTCACAGGGACCCACTTTCCATCCTCAAAGCGGAGAAACTTAGGCCCAGAGGCCACCCTTAATGTAAATTCTGGGACCTCAACACTCTTGGCAGAAGCATCGGACTCGTTACCAGAGGTTGGCGACTCTGGTGAAGTTATATTTGGAGGAGAAGATACTACGACCAACTGAAAGACCGGCAACGACACCAGCCAAGAGTAGTAGAGTAAGAACACCCACGCCGATCAAAAGGCAAACCTGCTTTCGATTCTTTCGTCTATTGTCGATCTTCGCAAGCACATCAGCAGCTGCTGAGCGCGGATTGACGCCAACACCACTTTCGACGTCATAGTACTCAACTCGGGAAAGCTCAGAGGCAACCTTAAACTCAGCTTCTGATGGCTCTGACGTGAGGTCAATCTCGCCGTCATCATAGTCCATTGATAATGGGCGCCCGTAAGTTTCACAGTCGTTGCCATCATTGTCGCCATCGTTGCCGTCATACTTATACTCGGAGTAGTCAATTGACGATGGAAGCCCTTCTGTTTTCGTACTCGTCTAGGGGGAGATCCAGGATGGGCTGGTCGTCATCATCCACGGTCAAAACATCTTGGATTTCTTGCATTTCGTCTGGGAGGGTGCCTTCCATAGCGGGTTTGCCAAATGTGATGGATCGATAGTACCCGCTCTTGTCTTCAGCGTGAAGGGCTTCTGGAGACTGGCTGGTCGGACCACTTTTTGGAGAAGTCGAGCGAGTCTTCCGTTTCTTCTTGCCCACAATTCCATCAGGACGCTTCATTTTCTTTGTCTTCTTCGACTTCTTACGTCGAAGTTTCGGAGAAGAATTGGTATTCTGCTCAGAAGACTCACGATCGGTTGACGAGATCGCTTTCTCGGAGTATTGCTCTTCGTCCATCGCCTGTGGTTGGAGTCTGGAGGACATTGTTTTCTGTTGCTGCTGTGAAAATTGTTCTTGGGTTTGTGAGACAAGTGGAGCATAAGGGCGACCACGGCCCACGGCCCACGACCCAGCATAACATATCCACCGCTAAGAGTTATTATGTTAATCCCACTTGTTGGCTACCGGGTAATACCTACCACTTGTCTGTGCATTTTTCAAACTACCTGGTACATGGCGTGCGCGCGGTACGGGACGTGCCTAGACGAACAGTACAGTGCATGTGCCATACCGTACATGTAGTAAAGCGACTGTGTTTTCGCCATCAAGTCCCCATTATATCCTTGTTAGCATTCACGCTTACTGGGATCCGCCAGGGAAACAATGGATATCAGTGTTAGCATGGGCAGCTCCAATCGGGGAAACAATCGATGCCAGGTTTCGATCGTGCTTCATGCTTCATGTAAACAGTACAGTAAGTGTATTGTCATGCCAGTTCGGCTTGCGTCTATAAGGCACAAGCACCAGATTAGATAGAGGCTGGCTTGAAGCTCTCTATCTTCTAACTGGGTGTGAGAGGTGAGCGGTAGGGCACCGGCATGAACATTATGCGAGTATAAGAGGTTTCTTTGAGTTGTACAGCACTGTTACGTGTATACAGTGAATGAAGCACTGGCACCGCCCACTTTCTGAGAAATTTCATACCTCAAAAATTTGGCACTTCCAAGTTCCTATTGCTAAAAATATCGAAGCACATGTTAGAAGTTGGTTGGCGAGTCTGCCGACCAGGTCTCAGATCACGGGTGGCGAACTATTTGGCAGGATCACCAACGTGTTGATGGATGATCTTTTAGCAACAAAACCCAAAGCAACGTTACCCCTGTGTATTACTTCCTACGCCTCTCTGGGATACACACACAATGGCTGCGCTTGGTTTGAAACCGCTGTACACTGAAAGTAAAGACAGTCCCACAAGATCGTTTTTCCCGTTCACAACTCCGAGCCCCAAGAGTCCTACCCCAAGTATTGCAGAACGAGCCAAGGCGTTTACGGCGAGCGGCGGATCGATGCGGGTGAACGAATACCCAGCAAAACCTGTCAATAACAAAGCCAGCAGTGTAGCGAGGAAGGATTCTGCTGAGAAGCATTCTGCATTGAAGGACTCGAGTTCACAAAAAGCCTCAGATTCTGACAACCTGATCGCCACCATGGAGTCAGAAACTGATACGGCACTTTGCCCCGCAAACATCGTTGCAACACGAAGGCGATTGTTTTCTCCGGGTACTAAAAACAAAGCTACTCGCAAACAACAACCGGTAGTAGAGTCATTGCCACGAACTGGCTCTCCTGCGTCTGACAAAGAGAATTCAGCACAAAAGCACGAAAATTCGGCGAATGATTGGAAGGCGAAAAAGTTCAACACAGTTCAATCTGTAGTTTTGAGATCAGTGAAGAAGAACTACTCTTTCGACGATGTCGCCGTCGATGAAGCAATTGAGGATACAAAAGGGGAGCTTGACGGAGAGAAATTTCTAGAGGACAGCATGGAGAATTCAGCACAAAAGGATGAATATTCAGTGAATGGCAGGATGACGAAAAAGTTCAACACAGTCGAATCTGTGGTTTTGAGATCAGTTAAGAAGAACTACTCCTACGACGATGCAACCGTCGATAAGACAGTTGAGGATACGAAAGGCGAGCTTGACGGTGAGAAATTTGTCGAGGACGATTTGTTTGACGATGATGATCAATTTCTTGAACCGAAGAGCCTCGTCGAGGAGCGAACGATGCTGTTACAACAGAACGTTAGAAAAGCGAGCAGTATGACAGAAGCTGAGGGACAAAGGAATATTGATCCGAAGACAGATTCTTTCAATATCGTTGCAGCTCGAACGACTTGGCTACAGAAGAAGGTACTGCTAAACGGTACCCCGTTTGAAGACAGATTGTCTATTGCACCAGCGAGACAACGCTTGAGTGACCCCCCTCCGCCTCTCAAGGCCGATTCCATTTTTCGAACAGAAAGGTGGACTCCTCCGCAACGACACTCGCTCAATGTAGTCCCCATCGCCGAAAGTAAGCCACCGGCAAAGATGTCAAGCGAACGTTTTGCCGCTGGTACGAAACCCATGGATGCTCTGCACTCTCAAAGGAAACCCCTTCCAAAGACCTCACGTGAACGTATAGGAGATTCAAAACCAAAGACAGCGCCTCTTTCCGAAAACAAGGCCCTATCGAGGTCCTCACGTGACAATGTTTCAGAAGACAAACCCAAAGCAGCGCTAGTTCCTGTAAAGAAAGCCAATGCACCGAGTGAACAAGTTGGAAACCCACGTATCGTCGCCAACAAGAAGGCAGCGAAAAGCAAGAAACCAAAGACTCTTGTTGAGTCTCGAGCCTATTGGTTGCAGAACCAAGTGCGTAAGAATGAGTTGCATGAAGAAGTCCACAGCGATGCCGAGGAAGAAGAGGAAGTAGAGAAGCCCAAATCAGCCATTCAGCTCCGTTTAGAGGCCTTGGAAAAGGGAATGACGGCAGACCAACCGCAGGAGACACCACGTGGTGTAGCTCCAAGAAGATCTTTGGCCGAACTCCCGTAGCTTCACCACCAGTGGCCTCTCAAGAGAGTCGAGGGACGCGGGTTAAAAATGTGCTCCTTACTGTGCTGTGGAGGGACCGTGAAAAAACAGCTTTGCGATTTTTTGTATGCATGGTCTTGAAGTGTGTCAGTTCTCCCTTGGATGCTCACTAGTCTCCGCTCTAGTTAGTCAGTAGCAAATAGGCTAGGCATCAGTTATCATTGTCTTGAGTCAGTCTCTTGCCCACTGTCAAAAAGTTCTCAGCTTTCGCTACAGTAGGATCTGCCAACACGCGCACCCGTAGCATACTGCTATACTGTAGAAAATATGACTCTTTTTGGCGTGACCGCAACAACAACAAATCTCGCCAATCTGGATCACCCTCGCCATAAAGAAGGTTCTATGGCGGGGTCTGAATACCGATATCTTGGAGCGACGCACTTTGGTCCTTATGGAGAAGTGCTCCAATGGGGTTCGAATGATGCCCTGCCTGAGTGCGGAGAGAATCAAGTGCTGATTAGCGTTGCGTTCACCGAGGTCAACCCCGTCGATTTGCAAAAGTTGCAGCCTCACAAGGCCGGCCAGGAAATCCCTTCGTCGCCTCTGATTGTTGGGTACGGAGGAAGTGGCATCGTGGTACTTAGCAAAGTTGATGGGATGAAAGAACAAGACCCGGTGGTGTTCCTTGCTGATCCGAGACGAGCTGGCGCGTATGCTACTCATGTGGTTGTGGATGCACAGTGTGTCACGAAGATCCCTAGCGACTACCCTCTCTCGAAAGCCGCTTCGCTTCCCTTGTCGGGATGTACTGCTTATGAGTCTCTCGAGAAACTTTCACTGCAGAATGCCAAAAACTTGCTGATCGTTGGAGGTGCTGGCGGCGTTGGTAGCTGGGCCATGGCGATTTGCAAGGCAAAGTATCCAGACCTGCAAGTCTTTTGCACAGCGTCCTCGAGCGACTCCAAGTCATGGTGTACTGAGTACGGTGGCGCTAGTCGTGTGATGGGTCACGATGAAATCCTGACGCAACTAGAGGGAGGCCGCCAAGGGAGCGTTGATCGCATTCTTTGCCTCACAGAGCCGAAACCAGATCTCTGGAAAGCAATGACTGAAGTCATTCGGCCGTACGGCACCATTTGCCTGGTGGTAGCAGGCGCGTCTCTTGGTTCGCTGGATCTAGGATTCGCTTTCTTCAAATCGGTTACAGTTACGACCGAGACAGTGTTTTCAAGTCAACGAACCAATTTTTCACACAACGTTCCTGCAAAGCACATGGAGGACATGCTCCATCTCCTGGCCAGTGGTGCTGTGAAACCGCCAGTACAGCGGGATGCAGCGAGCTGGCGCGACTGTCAGAAGGAAGGCGGTCTCTTAGACCAGTTAGCAAGCGGCCACACACAGGGAAAGCTGGTAATGAAGATTGACTAGAGCTAGATTCTTTCTGATTGTTATGATTTGGTGTTCATTGCTCGTTCTTGTTCTAGAGCCTCTGCCAGTTTGTCGTTGCCAATCTCCATGAGAACGTTGGGCCAACGTAACGGGACGATACACGCCACCCGAGTACATACAAGAGTCGATGGATCGTCTCGCGGAGTTTCTTCCC
>JAVCKV010418870.1:0-12546 GCA_032274145.1 Herpochondria borealis | reverse complement strand
GATGAAGAAAACCACACGAATCCTGCTTTGAACTTCAAGAAACCGTCTTCGAAAAGCAAGCAGCAACAACGAAACAGCAGCATCAACAGCAACAATAGCATGTTTGGTCGACTCGCATTTCCAGAACAGTTTCGAAACGCGTTTGCTTCCAAGCGAGATGCAGGCAAGCGTCGGTCATCGTCTGCTCCCCCCTAGAGTAGGGTATGGGCTTTGTTGATTCTCATAACCTAGTTGATCGAACTTTCCACCGCATAAAAGGAAGGTCGAGGATGTCGAGAGTGTGCTGCTCCAACAAGTTACACAAGACTTCTATCTCGTGTCTTCGTGCCACCATGTTGAACAAGGTCTCCCGCGTTGCAGTACGTATAGTTAGTGAAGATGAACCACACACTATGCTGCTTTGATGCATGATATGATGAAGGGAGAAAAACGTTAGAGAGAGTGTGTGTGGACTAGAGGAGACGTTCCGTGAACGGACTTGTTTGTTCTCGCGCCTTTCGACTCTGCGAGCCCACGCTGGTCGTGTGTGGTTCGGTGATGGGCAATAATGACGAGTAGCACACGGCTACGACCCTTTCGAGTAAAGCCCCGGTGGATCACACCATGTCAATGTGCTTTTTCTAACGAGAGGTTGGTTGGGTATAGATGATATAGACTCATCGCGATGAGAGGTTGATCACCCCAATGTGGCTTTTATCGAGAGGTTAGATGATGCTCATCGCGACGAGAGCCTGTTTGCATGATGATGAACTTTCATAGTTGCAGTTTCAGGATGGATAACTGTAGGATAGCATCAAGGCGCTTATCAATGTGGGGACTTGTGTGCTGGTCGCTCCTGCTAGATGTTGAGTCAAGGAGGGCGAGTCGTGTGAGCAAAGACATCAACATCTCATCTGCTTGGTCGTGCTGCCCCATAGGATGTACAGTACGTTGTAACCACAATCTAGATAGCATTGTTGCATTGCTACTGGCGGTTTCACGATGCGAGGGTGCCATAGCAACAACAAAACGTGTGCTCACAAGTTCAAAATTGAATGTCGAACTCTAGCCTTATGTAAGCTATCATGTGTCGCCCAACCTGTGGGTTTGCAGCATGATGAATTGGTAGGCATATATTATTACACACACTCGCGCTTTCGAGGCTCTCGCGCATGTTGTAAAATCCTGGACTTGAACATGAGACGACTTGACTCGAGGCGCGCAAACTTGCGACGTGGCCCTTCGCAGGCTGCCACGACGAGGTACATTCCGCTGACAACGTAGAGGATACTTCCGCCCAAGAACATGTCCTTGGATTGTTCGGATGAGATCCCGAAGAACTTGTTGTAGGCACCCAACGTAAAGAGCACTCCGGCAACAATGTAGCACACTGCTGCCCAGAAGGATGCTGTGCACGGAAGCTTCTTGAGCACGGTCCAGTGTTGGCGCAAACGTCGACTTCTTGAGTTGTTGGGGTTAACAAAGCTAGCAAAGGAATCCTTTCCCCCCATGACACCAATGCCGTCTTGTTCGTCAAATTCGCTGACAACAACATCAATGAACGCGTCGAGATTAAGCTGAACGCCAGCGTCCAGGAGGGCGAGATAGAGCTCGTGACAGCAGCCTATAGAAGCAAGAGACGTCCGTTGATGTTGTGCACCTGTTTCGTCGCCTTCGATGCTACTAGTAGAGAACATGATCTCCTTTCCAAGAATAGATCTGTAGCTGCTGGGGTTACCAAATACGCGTAACATCAATCCCCTTGACAACTTCCGCCGAACTGGTGGAGCGTCCATCCGAAGGATGCCGGAAGAGACGTCTTCCGGGGCGTCGTGGAACGTTTCAAGTGGAACGTTGTTGTCAGCCTTGTTTTCAGAGACCAGTGTATCGGTGTCGTAGGCTTCGGCGGGAAAGACTACGGATCCAATAGTTGACATGGAATCGTGGCGTCGTAAACTGGGACGTCGTAAGCTACTAGGTTCCTGACCAGCTGCACGTGGATTTTCGAGATCTGTCTCCTCGTCTTCTGTAGTTTGTAGGATTTCGACAAAGGTTAAGGAAAGTCTTCGCTGAGAGAGGCGTTGTCGCTGTCCTTTTGAGAATTGCGACGAGTCTCGGCTGAGTATGGAGCGTCTCGGTCGTCGGGGCTCGACGTTTCCATCTTGGTCTCCGATGACTTGCAGCAAGCGTTCAGAAGATTGTCTGTGAAGTATGCTTCGTCGTCCATCTACTTGCATACATCGGTCGATGACATTCAGACGATCCTTACACGCTATTCCCCGCTCAACAACATCTGAAAGAGAAGAAGTTTGACTGGCAACCCCAACCCCAACCCCTGAAGCCAATGGCTGATGATAATCACATGACTTGAGTACTGCTGTGCCGTCTGAGCCGTCGACAATTCCGACCCGAGACGCTTGCTCTTCGTCTGGAAGCATTTGTGGGCACAACACGACACCATGTTGCGGGTACTCGGCGTCTTCCAAGTCAGAATTTCTCGGTAGAGACTTACGTCTTGGTCGTCGTGGTTCCATCTCTCCATCATCCTCGAGCAGTATTGGCAACAAACGTGCAGAAGATTGTCTAACAATATGGCTTCGTCGTCGTTCATTGACAAGCAGCACACGGTTAGTGATGTTCACAATGTCCTCCTCACCCGGCATTGCCTTTTCGTACGACGTCTTGGCTACTTTCGCCTGGGTGATCTCTGAAGGAGCAGCATGCTGACTTTCCAGGTCCTTTACCACTGCTGAAGGAGCAGCATGCTGACTTTCCAGGTCCTTTGTCACTGCTGTTGAGATCAATGTTTGATGGAGATCACAGGATAGTTCGAACGTTGTCCTGGCGTTGTTGCCACCCGACCTGTCGGCACTTCCGACCTGTGACGCTTGCTCTTCGTCGACTGGCAGCATTCGAGACGAGCCCAACACGAGATTTTGTTGTTGAGATAGCACACTGTCTTCTACAGACTGGTGTTCTTCATTGCTCGCGAGGGAACGTTCGGATTGGGTAGACCGGAACTTTCTCTCGCTGTCCTCCGAATCAGTTGGTAGCGTCTCACAACCTTCTTCTTTGTCTATAGCGTAAACGGCATGGCGACTTGGGAGGTAGTCCTCTTGATACATTTTGCAAGCGGATAAAAGGCTGCGAGATGATTCATACTTAGAGGGAGATGAGTTTTTCATCACCAAGGTGTAAATGTCACCCTTCAAAGTTTCCTTGGTGACCAGAAACCGGAGCATTCCAATGTAAGTAGAGGGCACGGATAACAAGCCACCAGCAAGGTACAGGATCCCACCAAGTCCCCAGAGATGCACCTCTTCGCTTTCCATCACTCCAAGCTGGTGCGCATACGCAGCCAGAAGAAATACTGCACTACCAAAAAACCAGCAATGAATGATCAACCAGTTTACTGACAGCGAGTTGCGAATCATATTGAGCCAAGCAACGCGCATGTCAGCCCAGACGATACGCGACATCAATTGTTTACGAGTAGCCTCGGCTTCTCGCCGGGTTGCTCCTTTCTCTTCATCGGCTACTTCTTTCTCATCAGCTTCTTCTTGTCGAACTTTTCGAAGTGCGACGACTAAAAAGAAGAATGCTCCGATCACAAAGAGCCACATGGTGATACCCACCACCATGGGGGCAGACACCCTTCCTTGTGGTCGCGAAAGCAAGTTGTTCATGGCGCTCAGCATTGAGCCCGATACAAAGAGCACTAGCCCCCAAACCGAAAAGGACGTTAGGATTCGAGACGCGACGTAGTATCGCGCACGCCACTTGGTGCTTGGTTTGATGCGATGAATGTAACTCGTGAGTTCCTCTACGCCGATGAAACCATTGTTTTCTGTATCGCACTCTGCAAAGAGGTGATCAACAAAGTCGGAGGAGATCTGGTGTGGACCAACCTCTTTTAGTAGAATGGACTCAAAATCTCTCTTGGAAAGTCCGCAGTAGATGGGACGGCCTTGGAATATTTTCCTCTGAACAAAGAGAAGAACGGATTTCTCGATCGGTCTGAACATCCAGCTGTCATCGTCGTGTGCTTGGCGACTTGACAGCACGCCCTTGACTGTACTTCCTACACTACGCCTGAGCCCACCAATTGAGCCTCGAAGACTGGACATCCTCGTCGATGCGCTGTTGCTCACATCCATTGAACTATTAGTCACCTCCATGATTGAGCCTGATACTACAACGTCCTGTTCTATCTTCTCCGATTCACACTTCTCCATCTGTATCGACGGTATCCCAGCGTACGACGAAGAGAGCGTTCTACTCCCTTCCACCATGCTCGTCACAGAAGAGTTGCTATTGCGAATCTTCCTTGGAGACTGTTACAGTGAAGGTTGTGTGATGGACTGTAATTGTAATGGCAACCCATGGCTTTTGAGAACCCGATATTGGAAAACATGAAGACACACGGGATAAGGATCTTGACGAAGTGTTTAACGCGACATATAAGCCCTGAACCATTCATCTTGTTCTCGAACGCGACATGGAAAGTCTATCCTACAGGGCCTAGCTAATTAATGAGTGTCAATGCAGATGACGTTGCAGACAAGATGAAATACGTTAGCAAACTACGCATAATTCTAGCTTGGTGTCTCGTTCTTGCCTGACTTAGGACACGTTTCGGACTATTTCGGCGTTTCTCATCGTCCAAGACCCAACTTCAATCTAGACAAGACCACTTCCGTGGTCTTTTATTCCACACTGTGCTGGCGGATACCTTGAAACTCCGCATGATATTTTGTTTTACTGGATAGCCTCTCAGGCCGATCCAACAAGGGACAGAGCGAAGAAGAAGGCCCAGCCAATCAAACACCTCTGTATGCTGAACTGTCGGTCTTGAAACTGCTTTGCAAGTCTGTCTGGCGTGTCAGTCAATCTCGGCATCGTGGATTGGCGAAGCAATTCATGCGTGTTGTTGACATCCTCTCTTACGACGTGGCCAGGATTGCACGACCAAAAATCGGTTGCGAGTATACCATAGCTCATTAGTATAGTAGTCGTTTGTACAATGTCTCTCTCTCACAATCAAGCTCAAGGATTGTTTTCCCTGCGTTCTGGCAGACTGACTCCGTATACTGAACGAATCATTGATGATCGTTGCCACACCTTCTGCTATCTAGAGAGATGCTCAGAACACAAGGCTGCGAGACAAAAGGGGAGGCTACACCTAAATGTATTTTCAGTTCGAGAGGCCGTGCGCGCTTTGGACCAAATTCAAAATGTCACCCTTATTATTTGCTTATTCCGAGTCCAAGACTAGACTGAGCTCCCTTGGTGCCCGTATATTGAATCTTTGGCCCCGCCATGATCTTTGGCCCCGCCATGATCTTTGGCCCCACATTCCGCCGCAATCGTTCGTGCCTTGAGGCCAAATATCATCTTTGGTAGAAATCCTTTGTTTTCAGCCAGTTTTCAGCCAGCTTTCACTGTGCAGCAACTAAAACCATGTGGAAATGAAGGAAACATGAGGCCTTGCCGTTTGTCGCGCCACCGCAGGGAGATATTTACGGCAACTTACTGGCTAAGGGCCAGTCTGGTTGGTGTCAGTGCAAGAAGGGTGCCAAAGCTAATCTGCATTTGAGTCTACTATCGCCCTTTTACAACACAAGATAACCATGTCGCGGCAGGTATTTTTGCTACTGGGTACTTGACTGCAAATGGGATATGAGTACATAAACGTGTACCTTGTCCAATTGCCACCAGGGGAGACCGTAGAGCGTTTGCTGCGTATGATAGGAAGGTCTCGCCGAAGGGGTACTGGTATATCTAGCAGCTACAGCAACAGAAACGGAGTCGACTTCCGGGCATCTTTCTCCTTGTCGCCAACAAAACTCAGGCTGTGCTTTCCTCGTTTAGCCTTTGAACCGTGCGCTGCGGACAAGAAGGAGCACTACGGGTACTGTAGGAGCAATAAATAGCGACTACTGACGGAGCATTGTCATTGTACCTCGCATTTTTTCCAAATCAACGGCAAGCTAAATTTTGCTCCTGCGTGTACAATATAGAGACGAGCGGAAATGACGCTAAGGAGAAACAATTTGGAATTGACACGTTTCAATTTCTTCAAACTCACAAAAGTCCCTTTTCAGTTGCGCTAAAAGAAAACAAGAGGATGAAACGGTCGACTCTCTCGTTCCTTCTTCTCTTCGGTATTGCTAATGGGTTCCAGGCTACATGCTCGCCGACGAGAGGAAGAGAGCAATCAAAAACAGGCCTCGGGGTCTCGTACTCGGATCTAACAGAAAAGTTACCCACCACCAAGGTAGTAAACGCTGTCGAAAAGTGTCAACAGGCGATTGCCTCTGACGTAGCTGCTGAGGCAGGGGTTCCTCTGGACACGGCGCGCAAGGATTTGGCAGCCTTGTCTGCCATCTGCCAAAGTAGAATTGCGGTGGACGAAAACGGGGAGCTAATCTACCATCTCCCGAAGCATTTGAAACTCACACTAGCCCAAAACTCTCTCAAATACAGAACACGCAGATTTTTGAGCGGTGTATGGACTCATACATATGGAGTGGTTCGGATCTCTTTTGGTGTGGCTTTGACCGCTTCCATGACAATCATCGTTGCTGCGATCATTGCACTTCTCGTTGCTGCTCTTGCCGCGGGTGGCGACAACGGACACATTGAACTAGATCTGAGCTTCGTGTCCTGGAGTGACTACGGAAGGTTGCCTTCAGCTCCCACCGCATTTCATGCGCCAGCACCCACTGGATTTCTTCCTTCGTGCTTTTCGTACCTGTTTGGAGATGGAGACCCTAATGTCCATATTGAAAGCCTCCAACTAGCTCGAGCTGCCAAATTGATTAGAGAGAACCAAGGAGTTGTCGTAGCCGAGCAACTGGCACCACTGTGCAGTAAGCTGCCGCGGGTCGTCGAAGAATATGATGAGGTGAGTCGCCTTAGTGAAATATCGAATTTCTGCACCAGATTTGCTCACTCAAATCGCCAACATTCAGAGTTACGTATTGCCCATCGTGACGGCTTTGGATGGGACGGCCCGAGTGACAGACGAGGGGCACCTCGTCTACGTTTTCCCAGACATGCAGAGTTCCATGTCGCGTCTACCCAAAGATCTCGAAAGGTCGGGTCATCAGACCGAACTCCAGGAACACACTTTCGAGTTCAGCCAAGCTGACACGTTCATGCCAGCATCCCTTGGTATTGCCAATCTGGTTGGGGCCTGTCTTCTAGGAAGGCTGTACAAGAGAGCATTCCGTTTTGGAATTCAACTTTCCCCATTTCTCAAAGCCGTACATTCTGCCTATCCATTTTTACTGGGATACGCTGTTCTTTTCGATGTAATCCCCCTTTTGCGTTTGGGCACGCTCAAAATTCGGAATTGGGGCGTTGAGCGTCGCAACGATACTCGAGGCAGATGGAGTCGAAACTTGTTGAGCTCCTCCGAAGAAGTCTGTGACAAACTACGCTCTGCGGATCGCTTTCGAGAAGCCGGCCGCTTGGTTGGCGGTGACGCTGATACGATTGTCTACGATACATCTTGGAACGTGGACACTGTATAAAAGCAATTGCCGAGGCGAGATGAGATAGCAGTAGGCAACTCAATACGGTAGTATGATGGCACTAGAGAGTGGCTCACACCTTTCGGAATTGCTCAAGCTCGCACCTCTTTAACGGTTGCGCCGAAAACGATGCGCGCTACTGTACACTTAGTCCTTCTGTGGAGCTCGGAGTTCGTCCAAGTGTGCCTTATTGTCGAAAAAGTTACAGGCTGAGGTACCGGAAAACCTGGAATCACAGTGGAGGTGAGGGAAACCCGAGAAGATCCAAAAGATCGCGCAGAGGTGCGAAAAGATCCAAAAGATGAGGTGCGAGAAAACCTGAAGTGAGAAAAGATCCAAAAGGGAAAACAACCACCAAGGTGCGCAAAAGTCCGAAAGTTCGCAGCACTGATGAATACAATTTGGGGTTCACTGACTGTAGAAGCGAATGCTTGCTATGTGGAATGCGCCAAGAACTCGTGTTTGGCTGATGCTGGATTTTCGTTCAATGGTGAGCCATACAACGTACGAGTGCCATGTGGGTTTTACGAGGATTCCTACACTAATAGCCAACAAGGTTTCAGGGGAATGTCGACTGGTATGCAGTATTGTGAAAGCAACTCCTGCATTGAAGATGGTTGCACAGATACTCCAGGCGGTACCTTCTTGATCCACGAAAATGAGAACGGAATCAACACTTTCAACTGCCCAGCGACAAAGATCTAACAAATCCATTTGCTCGCCAAACTTAGAGCCCACAATACGTGAGGCGTTTTCATGCTCTGTCGTTGATTCAACGACATGCGATCAAAGCTGTGCATATACCTACTGCAAGTTCTTTATTGCGGAGGGTCCCATTAGGACACGGTCCCAACCCGCTCCCTTGCCTTTTGGCAACCTCCAGCGCAAGCAAGTTTCGAGGAGGAACGCGCGATTGTCGCTGCGCCTTTGGCTCGCGAACTGATTCTATCAGGACCACCCAAAGCATCAAAGACTGCGTGCGGAATACTTTGAATCTCAGTTGCAAGGCGTGGCACGGTGCACCGGCCGATGAGACTTCGAACATTCCTACGCGGATTCTCAGGAAAGGCACAGGTGGCAAAGTCAACCAGCCAAGGCGACCTGTCCCATTTGAGGTTATGGGTAGCTTCAAAGCGATCGCTCAATCCAAGCATGTGTAGCCGTGCATAGCCAATAATGCTACCTGTACATCTTGAATATCTCAAAACCAAAGGCGTGCAGACCTAGCGATTTACGGTACATAATATGCAGTGTTCTATGTACAGTACAGTAGAATACTGTACAGCAAAATGTACTGTAAACTGTTTGAAGTTTGAAGATGGTGCCATGTCACTGATGCTATCTGCTTTCAGTGCTTCATAGCCACGTTCAAACAGACTCATACCAGAGACAACAAGACAATGTCGCAACATAAGGACCCCTGCATCACTGCAGAGCAAGGGGTGATAGACTATGAGGATTTGTCCAAGGATCTGCGAAGGTCCTTTGACACAATCGTCCAAGACGTCTGTGCCCTTTGTGCCCGCAGTATGCTCGATAACAGAGAGGAAACTATGGTTGCATATGATGCGCTGTTAAATCAAGTCACATACGCAATATCTGAACACCCTGTACTCGTAAAGACGTTTGCCAGACACGCGGATCAGCATGTGTCTCTTCTCGCTGCGTTTTGTGCGACGGATTGCGCGTTAAGCCACCCCGTCCTCAAAGTTATCATTGCAGCGAACCCACATGCTCTTTTATGGAAATTCGAGAAACGGAAACGAGGTGGTTCTTATTTGATAACGAGCTCGATCCGTTCTCTGGCAGAGAACAGGTGGCACTGTGTTCTCATGCCGTGGATCGCTCAATATTTCCCTTGGGTGTTTGCTCATGAGAGCTGTCAGGAAATCCCACCGCATCTTCTCCTCGCGCAACAATACAGTAGTGGTGTGTGTGATGCTTCGGTCATTCGAAACTTTAACGAGCTCCAGCCTCAAGGTCTTTCTCGGTCTAGACTAGAAGATGACATGCTGCCGCTCCACATTTGTTTAGCAGGTCGCGCAGCAGGCGATCCTGATCTCATCAAGTGGATGTGTCGTCAGTATCCAGAGAGTATGGTTCACGAAACCTTCAGGGAGTTGAATGTGTTACACTGGGCTTGCTACGTGTTTTTTACTAACAATATACAGCAGCCTCTTGCAGACAACTTGGCGGAAATATGTCGCTTTGTCGCATCCGAATGCCCAGTGTCGGTTCGTATGACATCTGCTGGCGTCCTACCCATTCATATCGTCACAGCTAACTCCAATCAAGCACACATACGTGAGGTCATGGTTCATCTGTTGCGTGCGTATCCTCAGTCGATTGATATCACTGACCCACAACGTGGGACTGCACCACGTTCCAACGCCTTTGTGCAGAATGTCCTTCCTCTCCTCGAAGAAGAACGCGCCCTCAACGAAGAGATTCAATCCCTGTCTGAAATATCCACCGCTTGGTACGAAGCAACGCAGTGCTCCTCCAAGTCGTCGACAGTCACCGCCTCGAACGTGTTCCAAAAGTGGTCTACGCTACGCATAGAAGCAACCTTGAGGCCGCGATTGGAACAGCAAGCTGAGCGCATCATGGCCATTGCTCGCGACTTTCAAGGCGATGGCTGGAACGAAATATTCAATGAGGTATGGGAGGAGGAGGAGCGAGAGTTAAATCCTCCATGAGAAAGAGTGGGTGTGTCTACTGTCAGATACTAAGGAACCCGCCATGCAACGATCTCTCATAGACCGGATGGATACGGTTCCTTCGGATTGGCTTCCCGTATCCGCATGGTGTGCTCATGTCTGAATTCCGACGCATGCTGCTGCGCATGCTGGACAGACAGATCTCGCGATCCCCTGCGAATTGCGCGCAGATACTTCATAATTCACCACAAACAAAGTCTCAACCACGACCGATACGATACATCGAGCTGCTGAAAGAGGTGTTCTGGAAGCCGTTCGTCGCCTTATAGAGGTGGGAGGTATCGCCGTCGGTTGCAAAGGTGAAGAAGGAGACACCCTGCTCGTTGCCGCTGCAAGAAGTACCAGCACAGACACATCGGACCGTCTCTGTAACTTTATCAAGAACTCATCTGATCCCAATCTCTACATGCCGAATAACCAAGGTCCCGAGTACACCAACATGTCGATTGATCACTCGGCTTATCCGTCCCTCCATTAGTCCCCTTCACAATCGCGGTCTCTTCAGATCCTGTTGGACGGGAAATCTAGGATGGGCCTTTGTTTGCAGTTCACTCAGTAAAGTTCCGTGGAACATCATGTTCTACAACCTGCTATCCCGATGACACCTAATTCCGTAATTGGGTTGGGAGCATTGCTGCCTCGTTCAACTTGATCCAAAGCCACTACAAATTGAAAATACGGTCTTTCTTTTGGCGGATCACCTTTCCGTTTGGCTGATGTTATCCTCCTTTGCGTATAGTGATATATATGTATACCATTCATATATAGTGCTTCCAAAGATTTTGTTATATATGTATACCGATCATATATAGTGCTTCCAATTGCTTCCAAAAATCGTGATGTATATGTATAACGATCATATATAGTGCTTCCAATTGCTTCCAAATATCGTGTTATACATATATTCAGAGCATATATAGTGCTTCCATTTGCTTCCAAGTATCGTGTTATATATGTATACAGAGCATATATAGTGCTTCCATTTGCTTCCAAGTATCGTGTTATATATGTATACAGAGCATATATATAAATTTCGAAATTAGCTGCGTTCTACCCTTCATATTTTTAGGGCGGAAACACAAACTCTAGTAACAAACGCCTCATCATCACTGATGTTCCCTCTGGAGACCTTCCGCCCTGCTTCGTAGATCTAGCCTATCGACGGAACAATATGATATCGTGTGGATATTGTTTCGTCGCTCTGGTTGAACGGCAAAGCAACGGACCAATGTAGAAGTCGCGCATTATCTAGACATGTTCGAGTCGCTAGTTTTGTCAGTGCCCGGTGGTACGACAATGCCATTCAGTGATGAGATCGCCGTGAAACTGAACCCGGCTTTGAATGACTTTCAGCGGTCGGTGGCACAGGAAGCATTATGATTGATCACGACGACGACGTCTTGTCAAGACTCGGTTGCTCGTGGAATGTTTGGTATCTCTCCTCATTGGACGTGATAAAGCAAGCTCCGGCTGGACATGATTTGCACCAATGATTGCAATACCACCCATCCACTCGACCTAATGCAGCACGGATGTCTCGATGTCAATACCACACTTCTAGCTCTCAATGGAAGGTATCCATCAGAGATGTGTCTTAAACCTCTACTCCAAGATGCCACCTATCACAGTTGGTTGCAATTGAACTCACACATTCGTAGTTCGAATCATCGTAGATTCTCGGATCCATCAAGAATATGCATAAATGACCTGTACTTCTTTCCAGTCCATTGTGATCAAGACAAAGTCCTCCAGTGACCAACCTTGTACCACACAGTCTTAGCAGCACGCTTATAGTCTACCTGTATGAGACTTGATGGCCAGGTACTACTCGTAAATGAAAACAAGATCTAGATATTCTGATGTGAGCGGCGGCGGCACTATGCAATTTCGCCTGGATTGAAGCATTCTTCAGTGCTTATGTTGCCGATGCTGTTGTTGAACCACGCGTAGCACCCCTTCTCCTGTCTGCAAGAGTTGCACCATTGGTTGCGGGAAATTTACGAGCAAAAAGAAGGTCTGACGCACATTTTCTTGGTCGTGTGCTGTACGGTACTGTATCGGCTGTCTGTTAAGCTTTCAAATTGCCAACGTTCCTGCGTTAACTCCTAGTCGACTAGGACTACAGTACGACGGTCTCGCACACATCGACATGTGTGGCAACTGCACTTAGCTGGGTCAGCTTCAGGGAATCAGCTACAACAGCTACCAATAGAATATAAAGGCTAGAGACAGCTCACAGATGTTAGATTGTTCAGCAGCGAGAATTATTTCGCCTTATACCTCATGCTCAGAGTCAGGCAGTCGCATCC
>JAVCKV010418759.1:0-12547 GCA_032274145.1 Herpochondria borealis | reverse complement strand
AACCACAACCGCCCTCCCTCCTCCTCCTCCCCTGTCCTCCGTCTTCCTCCCTCGCAACCCACATTTTTGCCATGTGGGGCAGTTTCGGTTCCCTGCGCGACCGCGTCCGCGAAAACGCTCTCGCGGCCCGCGAGAAGGCGCGTGCAGCCGCCGTCGTCGCCCAGGGCGTCCTGCAGGCCGCCGCAGCCGAGGATGACCCCACAGACTCTGACAGCACACTCCGCGTCGGCGACCGCAACGCCTGGTCCGACTGGGTGCAGCCACCGCCACAGCACTCTCGCTCCGATCCATCTCTTGCCCCACTCTCCCACGACCCGGCCCAACGCGACCATGACGTCTGCGACGTGCCTCCACCTCTACCACCGCCGCCGGATGACGTCGCCCTCCAACCGCCGCCGCCGCCGCCACCGCCAGGTTTGCCGCCCACTGCTCCGGGCCCTCGCACGAGAAAGCCGCGCGCGTCGCGTTACGTCGTTACGGGCCTCGCTACGTCGCGTTCGGATCCTTCTGCTTCTGCTGCCCCGTATCACGTCAGCCCGCCTCGTCCCGGTACTGAGTTCTCTGCGAAAGATGTGGTGCCGAACCCGCACGCTCCTCCTCCAGACGACGACTCGGCTCCCGCGGATGCCTTAGCCGTCAAACCACCGCCTGACGACCACAGCGTTGATGCTTTCCCGGACGTGCAGCAGGCGGACATGCTCGTCGTTCGGCCTCCGCCGCCACCTCCGCTGCTTCCGCCGCCGCCGCCGCCACCGCCACCACCAAACGAGAACGCACTCTTTTCTGCGCCTCGGGCTGACGACACTACGTTCCCATCAGCAATGCCACAGAATACCATTGAAGGGGTACTGCCGCCTCCGCCGCCTCCGCCGCCTCCGCCGCCCCCGCCGCCTCTGCCACCACCCGAAGACGTAGTCACACATGAGCCACCTTGTGACAACGCGGCGTTCCCCATATCAATGAAACAGGCTGCTGTTGAACCGCTTCCACTACCACCACCTCCGCCGCCATTTCATCCGGTCCGGCATCAGGAGCAGCATCAGGAGCATCAGGAGGGGCATCAGGCGCAGCAGGAGCAGCAGGAGCAGCAGGAGCGGCAGCATGAGCAGCAGCCACAGCAGGCGGCACCACTTCCTCCTTTTGGCCAGGACACGACATTGGAAACAGCTTCAACTGAACAGGCGCAAGACGACTTTGGTGATTGGGGCGACGACTGGAACGTTGAACCGACCGAATTCGCCCCATCCCAAATATTGGACGCTGCACAGCCGCCGCCGCCCCAGAAGGAGCCTGTCCCCTCGCTTCAACCACGTCCGCCTGCCAGTGAAAATGCGGTTGAGCCTGCGGACAACACTTCGTTTTTAGCTGACCCTTTCAGCAACGCCACAGAAGCGCCGATTCCGACAGAGAATAGCTTTCTTGATGAACCGTTTGAAGATGTGTCCCATTGTGCGGAGCCTGAATTGAATGATCCATTTGCCTCTTCTGTGACTCAACCGACGGATGTTGCTTGTTCGGATGATGCGGTTGCCGCGAACTCAAAAAAAAACCCTGTTGCAGACGACGCACCGGGGCACGATCTTTTTTCCAGAAACACACCCGAAGAACTTCGACAAGGCGACGTACCCACAGAACTTACGTCACAACATGCGCTGAAGGACACACCTGAGCCTGCACTGAAGTCTGGACCAGAGCCTGCGCCGGAGCCTGCGCCGGAACCTGCTCCTGAGACTGACTCGTTTATACCAGGTAAGCAGCCAGCGCAACCTCTATTAGCCGTCGACGACGCTTTCGGCACGGATACGGTTCAATCTGGTGCAGAAAACACCGCACCAGCGGAACAGGCGGATTTTGACTTCCCATCAGCTGGGTCGGTTCAAGCTCCGCAGCCGGGCTTTTTGGATGACCCGTTTGCACTATCAAATGAGGCACCCTTGACATTGCAGGCTCCAACAGATGACCTGTTCTCCATGGCCCGGCCACAAGATAGGGCGCCCGGTGATGATGCTGCTTCAGGTGATGCATTCCCGCTTGCCGTGCCACCTCAACAAGTTGAAAATGATACCGGCGCGATTGAAATGGATCCATTTGCGCCTGCGCCACGTGATGACGACGACTCCGCTACTACTGACCCCTTCGCCATGCCAACCCCTGCGGCCTCGCAGAACGCCCAAGCTACGGAGGATGGCAACGCCAGTAGAAGCACGTACGCAAATGACCGTGATACCTTGGCACAAGTGCCCGATGAAAGCGAATTAATTCTTGAAGCGAATGCTTCGCACCAAGGTGTACCCATTGACGAGACCCAGAAACATACTGCTTTATCCAACGACCGATTCGTTGCAGATTCTCAATCTGTGGCTCCCGATTCCACCTCCTCGTCTACAACTGCCCAGTTCAATCGTTCCACCTCAAATGTTTTGAAGGAATCAAGCGGTGCAAATTCCGGCGTACAGGTCGAGTCGGCTGTGAACTCAAGCTTTGCAGTTGACGACAGCTTTGATGCGTGGGAACCGGTCGCGCCGGCTGCACCTGATTCCCACAACACGGATGCTGGGACAAGCAATGGATTTGACTGGTTCTCAGCCACAGAGTCCGCAAAGCCACAGTCCCCTAGCGTCTTCCCCGTCCCCTCTGAGGAACCGCCGAGTACAGCCGCCAACGTGCGTAAGCCTGATGACCCCTCTACGGAAACCGAGGAAGAAGACCTTTTAGAGTCTTTCCCAGTGCCTGTCGATGAAAACGATGAGCAGCAGCCAGTAAAGGCTGCAGCCGAGATTTTCCCTGCGGCCACGGCAAATCCTCCTAGTGATGAAGTCTCGACTACCGGGGGAAAGAGGGATGATACATTGGGAAGCACAGAAACCCCTGCTCAAGACGCATTCGATACAAGTGAGTGGAATGGGTACCACCAACCAAGTGAGGCATCACCAATTGAAAGCGAGTCACAGCAAAACAACTGGTGTGAGTCATCTCATCAGGTTTCTGGTGATGGAGGAGTGGCTTTCCCTCAGCACGATACTGCTCTGAAACAGGAGACCCACGGCTTTGCCACTGAGACCAAAACGCTACAACCTGAAACGAGTGTCCAGTTAGACATGCCCTCATCTGATTCTGCTTGGGACTCTGCACTACCAGTCCATGAAAGCACAGCATCTCAGGCTGATACCATGTACGAATTCGCGAAGCTGCAAGAACAGATTCGAACCCTTACATCGGAAAGAGACAACGCTCTCTCTTGTAAGGCTGCAAGCGATGAAACGTCTACGACCCTACGACAGACCATGGAGCAGTTTGATACAGATCTTACTGAGCGGGAGAATGAACTGCGCGTCATGTCGCAAGAACATCAAATCTTGCGCAAAGAGCATGAGGTTGTCATCGAAGAGAAACTTATTGCTGAGAAAGAGCGTGACGCTGCGCTTGAGCGTGGCGGCGATGGTATCCGCGAGGCCCGAAATGCCCTCGAGGAAATGAACTCGAGCAAGAAGTCTGTCGAAATGCGCGAAGCGGCTATCTCCCAAAAAAATGAAGCTCTCAGTAACGATCTCGAGCGTGTCTCTGCCGAACGGAATCAACTGCTTGCCGAGATGAGCAACATTAAGAGTAGTATGACTGAAACCGAAACGGCAGCCCGTACTCGTGAAGACGAACTGGACCACAATATTCATCTGGCACGTTCTGAGGCCGAGTTGGCTCGACTGGAGAAGGAACAGGCTCTCGAGTCACTCGACCTCCAATACGAGCAATTTAAAGAACTCCAAGAACTTGAACAGTCGCGCCTTGCAGCGTTGATGGCTAGTGAGGCCAGAGTCAAAGAGTTGAAAGTCTACGTGAATTCCAGCAAATCTCGTGATGACGATGAATCATTGCGACTAGAATCCTTTTCTAAGCAGGTTGAGGAAATGAGTGAGCGAACCAAGGGTGTCATCGAAGAACGCAATCAATACTACAACATGAAGATTGAACTAGAGAGCAATCTCGAGCATATGCGTGCTGAGATGGACAATATGAACAGAGCGATGCAAGACATTCAAAGAGAGAGCGTTTCGGTGAAAGGTGAACGCGATGAAGCTAAACAAGTTTGTGTCAACCTTCGTGAGCAGTTGAAGGACGAATCAAATCAGACTCAATCTATTGCTGCAGAAAGAGATAGACTAGTCAAGGAGCGTACTGCGATGGCTGCCACATCGCCTTCTGTTTCGGAAAAGGAAAGGGCTCTTTCAGAAGAATGTGAGCAAAAGACTAGGGCTATTGGCATGCTACAACGCAAGTTGCAGTCTGCTGCAACAAAGATTGAAAAGGTTACTAACCAACGTGGCATATTCCAAAGACAGCGTGATGAAGCTGGAGCACGTCTTCGTGCTGCAGGTGCTGAATTTGTTACGGTGAACGAGAAACTTCAGCTGCTTTCTACGGCCCGTGATGAACTGCAACAAGAGGTAATCGCAATTCGCGACGAGCGCGACGAAGCACTGACCAGGGTGGAGGAAATGGGCAACATAGAGACGCAGTTGAAGATCTACAAGGAAAGCACGGAGACTAAGGAAAGAGAACTTGATCATATTAGGAGCCAACTGAAAGATGCTCAGCAAGAGGCAACAAAAACAATTGAGGAGTTGTCGTCTGCGCAGCAAAAACACACATTGCTCACTAAGGATCTGCAGGACAGCGAGGGGCGAAAGACCGTTCTTGAGAAGGAAAAGCAACTAATCGAAATCCGTCTAGAATCGTCGGAGGAGGAAGCAAAGAAAGCGCAAGACCAACTCCAGGGTATCCTGTCTGCGAAGAATGAAGCATTGAAGCAGGCCAATACTCTAGAACTAGAACTAAAAACGTCAAAGGAAAAGTCTTCGCGCGAACTTGAACAGGCAAAGACAGAACTATCAACAGCGAATGACTCTCGTGGTGAAATTGAGGACAAGCTTACCGACGTCCGAGAAGAATTGAACAACTACTCAGTTTCTATGGAGAATATCCGCAACACTGTTATGTCCTGTTTGCGTTCTGGAAAGTCACGAGTTGATTCCTTGTCTCACGGCGACGTTGCACCGCAGTGGCCTGATGTCTCGTCGCTTTCGAACGTATCCGAAGGACACAAAGGTGCTGTCGAGCTTGTATCTAAATGTTGTGATGCAGCGTTGAATCTCTGTGGGGTGTATTCAAGGTCTCTCGAGACCAGTGAGTCGGCGGCTGCTCAACATCAGGTTCTCATTCACCAAATCCAGTCTCTGGAACAAGAGAAGATCCAGTTACTCAGCCTTAACGATGATGTGAAGAGGTTGACATTAGAATTGGAAGAGACTCGCACCCACTATGGCATTGTGTACAATGAACGCGACGGGCTCCAAGTGGCATGCACTGACCTTGAAGAACGACTCCGTTTATCACTCGGCAAAGAAGGCAAGTTAGAGGAGAGAATAGATCTGCTTAAGACAGAAATGAAGGAGGAACTTGATCGCAAGTCACAACAGTGGGCCGAACAAAGCGCAGTCAGTCAAGAGGCTTCTGAGCAAGTTGCGTCTAAGCTCATGCCTATTTGGGGAATGCTCCGCAAGAGCATGGGCTCGGAACAGGCTGACGCAATGGTTGCTGAAGCTGAGTACGAGAATGACGGAGACAGTGGCACGGACCATGTTGGCCTTCTTGCGCTCCGTGCTACAGCATCAATTGTTGCGGAAGTTGATAGACGCCGCAGAGAGCTACATGATATTGAGCGAAAACTTGACGACGCAAAGGGTGAAGTTGTACGCCAGGACGAAAGGGCTGAAATCGCCGAGCGCGAGCGCGATGCCGCTAAGGGGACGAACGACCGGCTCGAGCGCAAGCTCGAAAGTGCACGCCAAGATGGACTTGAGGAAGCACGTGCTCAGTACGAACCCGTCGTCACGCAACTTGAGGATGACCTTCAAGACTCGCGTAACGAGTTGTCTTCAACTTCGGACAAGCTCAGACGGGCCGAAAAGGAGACTGGTGAGCTACGAGCATTGTGTAGCAAACTGACGTCGCAGATGAACGGGCGTACGAACGAACTTGACGAGGCGGAGGAGCGCGTGGTATATCTCCAAGACCAGGTGACGTCGCTGGAGGAAGATTTGCAAGACGCGCATGCACGATTGACTCAAAGCGAAACAGAGCTCGGAGAAGCAAGGCGATCAGACGTGGAGCGGCTGAGTAAGGACGTGGAGGAACGTACAGCTCAACTTGAGAGCCTCGAGACGGAGTGCGCACGGTTACGCGAAGCGTGCAACGCGGCGGAGAAGACAGCAAAGAAGAGCGAAAGTATGGCCGAGACTCACCGCAAGTCAGAGGAGAACCTGCAAATTGCGATCGAGCAACTAGAGGCTGCGCAGAACAAACTGGTTGAACAGCGGACCAAGGAATTGGAAAGCCAGGTAGATGAGGCTCGAAAGGAGTGCGCACGTGCCACAGAGAGCGAGGCTGCGGCGAAGGTAACACAACAACAACTGGGGTTGCGGGACGAGGAGATCAAGGAGCTGAGACAGGCGTTGGGACGGCTGTCGGACGAGCGTGTGGAGCTCAAGCTGGAACTGGAGAAGTGTCTGTCGCGCATGAATCACCCCGACGCCGGCGGGCAGCTGGTGGACCGGCGCGTGGTGCGGCAGCTGTTGGTTAGCTATTTCCGGGTCGGGTCTGTGCGACGACGCGACGTGCTCGGGCTAATGTCGCGCATGCTGGCGTTTTCGGACGCCGATAACATGGCGGTGGGGCTGAAGCGACGGGCTCTGATGGACCGGCTTGGGTCGCTTGTGCAAGCGCCGGATATGGAGGACGCCCAGCTTCCGCCGTTGGGGACCGTGAGCGACAAGTGGATCGAGTTTCTGATGAAGGAGACGGAGGAGGAGGAAGAAGCAAGCGGGAGCGGGTGGTGACAACTAGATAGTCGGGCTGCCCGGGCTCCGAAAGGAACGGCGCGGTCCGGTAAATTACTCTATAAATGGAAAACGACAAAGATCTCAAATATCGCGTGTGTGTCGGCATTGTCCGGGCCAAGTGCTTGGCCGTGATTGGCTTATAGGCTGTCCGTGCGACGCGAGCTCAAACCGCGGCTTGTCTGCTTCTCAAATAAGCCGGCTGTCTGAAATGCCGCTGCCGATATGACCTCCCGCGGCGCAGATCGCAGACATCGTCGCCGACTCTGTGCTGCAACCCCAGCTTTACTTCCCCAGTCCTCTCCTCCTCCCACCTGCCCGTTCTCTCATTCTCGATTCCCACGCATCTACCATGAACCCTGCCTTCGTCTCGCCGGCCTTGCCGGCCACGGCCTCACTTTTCGCCCCGCGTCTGTCTACATCGATGCGTCGCCCGTTCGTCGCCGCTGCCTCCCCGACCCGCCGCGCCGCCCGGATGCAGGTCGATCCTGAGGAAGGCACTGCGGAGCCTGCGGCCGCCGTCCCGGAGCCGGCGGCCATGGCTACAACTGAAGCCGCCGCACCGGAAGCCGTCACCACTGACGCATCAGAGAGCGACGCCCCGGATTCAACTGCGCAGGCTAGCAGCGGCACCGGTGAGAAAAGCGTCGGTCCGATCGATTTCTCTACAATCAACGAGCAGGACGATGAGGTCAAGGTGATCTCGGAGATGGCAGTACCGCAGCCCGTGCTGAACAAGGCGGCCGTTGAGGAGGCGCGCATCAAGTTCCGTCAGCATGAAACGGACTCAGGCTCGCCCGAGTTCCAGATTGCCACGCTGACCACGCGCATCGCGTACATGACCAACCACCTGCGCACCCACCCCAAGGACTATGCGTCGACGCGCGGACTGCTCAAGATGGTGGCAACGAGGAGGAAGCTGCTCAAGTACCTCAAGCATGTCGATGAGAAGCGGTTCCATAACATCATCGAGGGCCTGCAGATCCGTGTGTCGCAGCAGCTGCGCGATATTTGACGCGGGAGTGCGCTACAACTTTTGACTTCGACGACGACCTCGGTGACCCCATCTAAAGTTTTTTTTTCCTCCAAAACCCTCTTTTCACTTGGGCGCATCCCCGCTTTCAGCGCATTTGATTACTATTTCTTTGAGCGTTGCGACTACACGACGGTTAAGATGGCGACGACAAAAACGGCGACAGGGGCAGAGGTTGCGTTCATGGGCGGGAGCGAGGAATGGGGGGATCGGGGGAGGGGAGGACCATGCAGATGTCATGGATCACATGCAGCTGCAGCAGCCCTGGACGGACCAGGCAGTGTAAAGTGATGCGGCACTGTAATGCAGATCTCGGGAAGCAAAGGCATATTGAAAAACGAATAAAATTTGCAGAAAAATAGAATTATAACTTGATTCGGGGAGAGCGTGCCAATGGGAGAGCCCCAGGAGGCAGTGTCAGGTGGAAGTCAAATTATTCAACAACTGGGCGTGAACGCCTCTGCCATATGGATATCCAACCACGCCCGTGCACGTCCTCAATTCGTCAACTTGTTTTGCTTGCACCCACCCGTCCTCTGCCGCACCAACGCTCGTCTTCGTCCGTCTCGACCTGTTTGCTGGTCATCCGGTCCGTCACCCGCCTCTCCCCTTTCCCGCTCCCCGCCACCCGCTCCCCGCCACCCGCTCCCGGCCACCCGCTCCACTTCTCCCCCGCTCTCCAATCCACCCTACCGCGTCCGTCATCAAACAACACTGCGCACCAACACATTGATTGGTCTGAAGCGAAAGCAAAAAGAAGAGAGAGGGTGGGGAAAAAAAAGTTGAAACGCGCTTTCTCCGTCTTCCATCAACATGTGGGGTGGCAACAGCACGTCCCGTGATCCCGCGCCAAGCAGCTCAGCCCTTGAGATCAAGGTCCGCGATCTCGACGCAGAGCGCAAAGACCGCCCTCCCTCCACCTCGGCCCCGCTCTCCATGGGCTGGCTTCTGCGTCTCTTCCGCTCCGATTTCTTCGACGCATTCATGGCCGTCACATATCTCTACCGCTATCGCGAAAGCCGTGGCGTCTATGACTATCTTTGTAACCAGCTCTACGCACTGGCCGATGCGGACCTTGAGGCATTCATGCCGCAGGTCTGCAACCTTCTCGTCCATCACGCGCGCGACTCGCCCGCCCTCGAGCGCTTCGTCATGGACAAATGTGCGGAGAGTATGCACATCGCGCTGCAGGTCTTTTGGTTTCTCCAGGCAGCCGTTGAGGATGCGGCGCGCATGTCAGACCGTCAGAGCGAACAGCGATGCCGTCTGTTGCGAACGCGATGCGAAACGGCTGCACTCAACGGCTCACAACACGTAATGCTCGCCGCCGCAAGCCAGGTTTCTGCTGCAACACTCGTCGCTGTCGAGGCCCCGTTTTCAAATCGGAAGACGGTCAGTTCAAATGCGCTCTTCCCGTCCAATAGCACGGGCAATCTATCGGTCAACGAGCATCGTTCACCCTCGCAGCGCCATCGCTCGCCGTCGTCACGCTCGCCATCATCGCGCTCCCCTTCGTCGCGCTCGCCAGCAGCGCACTCGAAATCTAGCGATCACGCAACCGCTCTTCCAAAGAACGATGCGCAAAATGATCAACCTTCCACTGCGATACCATCTGAGAAAGAGGGGTTGAAATCTGCGCCAACGCCTACTGCGCCTGACACACCGTCTGATTCTCCTTCAGCGATTGCAGACGCAGCACACAGTGAAAACAACATCGTTCCGTCAGAAGCCTTAAAAACGGCGGATTCGAAACAGGAGGCACCTGAGACTGTTCATGACTCTGTTGACGTTATCAGTGCTGCACTACAAACAGTCAATCTTCGCGAGAAAACTGGCGACGACGAGCCGACTGGTGGCAGCGAGCCGACGGGCGACAGCAACAATACTGGAGACAATGCCCCGACAGCTGGAGAAGCTACTCTACCCGAAAGCGTTGATTCCCCTGGACCTCATCGAAATGAACTTTTGGACCCTGCTGAGCCTAGTCCGATCATGCCTAAACCCGAAGTCGTCCAACCAAATATGAAACCTGAGAGCTCTGCGGCTCCATCAGAAGAAAGTCTTGTTGAAACTGTGACACTGGAAACCCTGGGCGTAGGTCGAACCCCATCCGAGGCAGCACAAACGTCGTTAGACATTCTCAGCATCGCCAGTGGTTTACGGCAAAGAGAAGAAGAAGCGAAAACAAAACAGCTTGAACTCTCGAACGATTTCGACCCGCATGCACTGCTCGCGATGAAAAAGGAGCGATTCGATTATTTCAACGACTCCCTGTCCATTGCAAGGGCGTTTGTACGACTTTCGCTCACTGCAAGAGACATTCCAAACGAGCAACGCCAGGCGCACCTCGTCAACGGTTTAGAGAGCATTAACGAAATGCTGCTGCGGCGAATGAAGGGCGAACCTTGCGAGCCACTCGTCGGCGGGAGCGCACCGCCTTCAGCCCGTGACATCGCAGCGCTTGGTGAGACAGCTGCGTTGCGGAGTATCCACCTCCCACTGACGCGCGCCAGCTCACACGTGCTACGTATTCTTCAGGTCCACTCGGACGAGGTGGTCGTTCTTACGTCGAGAACGCGTGTGCCGTTCATGGTGAACATTGAAGTACTACCCACGAAAATGCTATGTGCCGACAAGTTTGTGTTCTGCGAGCAGCGTGTCGTGCAACCGGCTTCTCGAAGAAGTTCGAAAGGAAAACCTCCTACCCCGAAGCGCACACCGAAATCCTCTCCACAGCGAACCCCGAAGTCATCGCCACAGCGATCACCTGAAAAAGAGTCGGGCAAGAAAAGTTCAAAGAAAAAGGGTACGCCTTCAAAGAAACCACCTGCACCGAGAGTAAGAAGACGCCTGAGTGAGATGACGCCTGCAGAGCTTCAGAGAGCTAATGTGCGAAACGTGGTCTACGGAGACATGTACGCAGACCAACCATACATATTTCGGGCAGCTGAAGAAATGGCTGCAGATGTAAGTGGAAACATCGAAAGCACAGAGGCTAAAGCGAGGCATGCTGTGATTCTCGGTGTGTATGGCGAGTTGTGGTCATGGAAAGAAGAACGAATTTTGAGCAAGTCGCCATTTCACAAACTGAAAGGGACGCAGCTCATGCCTTTCATAGTGAAGGCCGGTGACGATTTACGGCAAGAACAACTAGCAATCCAGCTGATATCACAGTTCAAGAGAATTTTCGATGAGGAAGGGGTAGAAGTGTTCCTCAAACCGTTTACTGTGATGAGCGTGTCATCCGAAGCCGGATTTGTTGAGGTGATCACGGATGCTGTGTCTGTACATTCACTGAAGAAGCGGACGCCCAACTTTGTTTCGTTGTTGGACTATTTTGTAAGAGCATACGGAGAGACTGGCACTGCGTCGTTCCGAGCGGCACAAAGAAAATTCATTCGGTCAATGGCCGGGTACTCGCTGGTGACTTACTTCCTGCAGATCAAAGACCGGCACAACGGGAACATCATGATGGACGCTGAAGGGCACATTATCCATATTGACTTCGGATTCATGTTGACGAACTCACCCGGGGCGATCAAATTCGAGAACGTGCCGTTCAAACTAACTGAGGAGTACCTGCAGGTGATTTGCGGTATGAAGAACGTGCAGGACCTGGCCGAGACTTCGAAGACGGAAGGGTACCGGTACTTTCAGGAGCAGTTTGTACTGGGTCTTTTAGCGGCGCGCAAGCACTACGAGAAGATCACGACGTTGGTAGAGATCATGACGGAGGGGACGACGATGCCGTGCATGACTGGAGGGCACTCGATTGTGGAGGCGTTACGGGCGCGGTTCGCCATGGGGATGCCCGAGCAGCAATGTATAAGTTTTGGGATGGGGCTGATTGAGGAGTCGCGGCTATCATGGCGGTCGGCCGGTTACGACCGGTTCCAAGCTTACTCGAATGGGTACCGATGAGGGTACAAATGAGAGGGCAGTGCAGTGCGCAGGTCATTGGCTTACTACGAAGGGCTGCATCGTCGTTGATGCGTTTGCCTATGTAAAAAAAGATTGTAGTGAGCTAGCAGATGAAGTGCGGATAATCACGGGTAGTGGAGAGAAGCGGTGCGACGAGATGCGTAGCGCAGACGGGTAAAAAAGACGGAAAGCACAACGCGTTTTACAGGCTCGGGGGAGGTCAACGATGGGGTGTAGTTTTGCGACCATGATGATCATGATGATCATGATGATCACAGGTTGTACAGTACGTAGTACAGTACGTGGTACAGTACGTGGTACTGTACGTGGTACTGTACACCAAACCCTATCAACACCAAAATACTGTGGCCAAACTTATCACAACACGAGTCCACACCTCTCCGCAATCTCCGCTCGCACTCCGAGACACCCCTCTACTTGTCGGGTGGAAGGTCTCCCTCTGCCCGCGTACCCGACCGTGACACGGCCTCTTCCTTTTTCTGCAGGCCTTGCCCTCCGCACCCCCGACACAATGTTTCTCAACAGGTTCTCTACTCTTCGCTCAACGCTCCCCACTTTTCCTGTGCCTCGCACTCTTTCTCCCACACTCATGCTTCGCACAGCACACACCGATTCGTTCGACCACCTCTCACAAAAGTCCACTGCCATCATTGAAGAAGAACGCAAGCACGGCACAAAC
>JAVCKV010418537.1:0-12548 GCA_032274145.1 Herpochondria borealis | reverse complement strand
GGTTTGCTAGTTGCAGATGTAACTAATGTAGATGGTGTATCAGTTTGGAATGACTACAAATTATAAGCTCTCCTTTGGAGAGAGAGAGAGTGACGGTAAGTTAGCAACGACTCTAGAGGTGGGAAACGAAAAACGGGCCATGATATCGAATAACGTCGATCATGGCCTATCGATCCTCCATTTGCCAAAAGCAGAAGAAGCACCGATCGGGAATGGAGCAAACCCGATCGGTCATCCATGTCGTGGTGTACGCAGCGTCACTGGGTACTGTGTGGTACGCCAGAGGAGAGTGTACTGTAAAATATCAACATCCGGCACGCTTGATCTACGGCTTACCATACAACAAACAGTCCTGTTTGTACTACTTGATCCGTCAGAAGACACAGAGGGTAGCATCCTCCGTGCAACGCAACGAGCTATGAGTACAATGGAGACAATAGCTACTTGGTAGCATTCGTAGTTTGATCGTGAAGAAGCAACGCATACGAGTAAGTACTACAGCTTCATTGTGTGAATGTCCTGTGTACGTAAGACCAAAGCTTTCAGAACCCAGGAACTTAGAATCACGAGGACACTCTACGAGTATGACCTACAGTACGACTCACGATTATCTACGAGTAAGGATGTGGTCCACCACAAGCACCTTTATAGAAGTCGTACCCGATAGTAGACTCTTCCCCCGATGCGTGCAGTGTTCTTTTGATCTCATCCATCATTCTATTTCATTCCCGGGGAGGTCCGTTGGAAATTAGATCTCATGAATATTTGTCCGCAAACTTAGGAATGAATCAATCGCACTGATGAAACACTACCTGGAAGATATTGCCAACTGTGTAGTATAACAAGATGATGTGTAGTTCGTAACCAGATTGTTGTAATCTTATATTTGTACATATATTAGTAATACTCAGTATACACCATGTTTTGTCTAGTTTGTTGCAGAGACGCTTCTTGGAGAGTTGTGGATTGAGCCACTGCTTCCCATGTGCTTCGACACGGTTGTGGGTCTCATGAGACCGGTGGCCTGACCTCTTGATGCAGCGTCAACAGCAGAATAGAGTCTGTCCTGCACATCTCCCATAGACTCAACGTTAAGGTTGGCAGCCTTGGCTGTGGTTGTCAAAAACTCATAGTCAAAACCACTTGAGTTGCCCGCGCATTGCAGAGCGTTCGAAAGAGCCGCGAAAGCAATTGTGGAGGCGTTGATGCCAACGAATTCGTAGGCGTTCACAGACAACTCAGTCTGGAACTTTGCGAGCTCGAGAGCAGCGAGTCTTTGAGTCTCGCTAATCATGTGCTCAGGCATGAGAGCCATGAAATGCTGCACAAACGAAATGGCAGTGGGTGGGTTCATGCGCCACTTGATAGCCATGAGGATCTTTCGCTCCATGTCAGTGACTTCGTCCTCAGTGTATGCTCCACGGCTCAGGCTGGCAACAATCTTTGGTTCCATTGCCTCTGGCTCGTGGATCTTGATGGCAGTGTAAAGGCTGGTCATGGCCGCGAGTTGGAACACCTTGCGGTCGCCGAGAGCCTCAGCTCCCTCTGGGGTTGTGAGAAATCTGTCAAGGTAGCTCATGGCAATGGCAACAGTCTCGCGGTTGAATTTGCAGAAGTCGACAACCTGGAAGCACCATTCAGACATCTTCGAGCGGCAGTCGGCGTCGACTGGCTGCTGTGGACCATTGCTAGAGGCGACCTCCGGTTCAGCGTGAGTCATGTAATCTTCAGTTTGGTATCCATTCTCTTCTTGCATGCGCATAGCTTCGATGGACGCCAAGGCATCATCGACGGAAGAAACGTGTGGGAAGTTGGCGAACATGTTTGTGTTGTAGGTGATCGAAAAGTGTTTGTAAGATTGTTTTGTGAGAACGTCCGAGATGGGGACTGATTTCAAAGAAGTTGTGACTTTCATTTCCCCGACCAGTTTCAGGAATGACCTCTCTTCGTACATGTCCTGGTGCAGGTCACCAACCACCATGACTCGACTCAGGGCACAATGGTGAATACTCCGTCCCGGAAACTGAACCCGGAGAGTGGACATTCCTCCTGGAAAGGCTTCTTTCTTCTTGTTCTTTGCATGCCACCCTTGTGATGCGACAGCCGTTCTGATGCCAGGTGCGATACCTGGTACACTGCAGACAGGGTTCTTAAAAAGGATCTAGCTCTCTCTAGAAGTCTCTCTCTATAGAGTGACAGGGATGGCGCTATTTAGTATTTCAGGGCCAATGATAGTTTAGTTGCAGGTAACTGCTGCTTTCGTTAAGGTACATGTATTTGAACCCTTGAGTTTGTGAATGGTAGGCCTAGCTTTTCAAGTGGCTGCTATTATCATGTTGCTGAGAACCGGATCAGTGGTGGATTTGTTCTTGTCGAGCAGGCTGGAATAATTGATGCCAACTATTGTACTCCTGTCGGAGTAGGTAGCACCATGCAAAGCTGCAGGGTGAGCATGTTCGTGCGGATCCTGGGTAAACCCTCGGCAGGGAGTTGTCGCGGTGAAGTCCTGTGGGAATTTGGTTATGTTAAGCGTCATGGGGCGCATGGCATAGCGATTCAATGTACCTTGATGGGGTAGGTGCTACCTTTCTGCAGTCCCCAGGGTTCTAAAACACCATATACTGGTGCAGGAAGACCCACCGTGGCAGCCGGATCGTAGATCTGTAGTCACAGTAGATTACGTTTTCATTCCCGTAAAAGTGCATTAGATCTTTTTTGCGTTCGGATTATTTCTCCGGGCCGTTAGCACACTAAGAATCAACTGAACTGGACTTCGAAGAATATGCAGTACTGTAGTAAATGCTATGAGCTACGAAGTGAGTGTAGAGTAGTTCTTAACCAGATTGTTGTAATCTTATATTTGTACATATATTAGTAATACTCAGTATACAACCTGCGTGTGTACTTTTCGTTTAGTTGGTTGCAGAGACGCTTCTTGGCGAGTTGTGGATTGAGCCACTGCTTCCCATGTGCTTCGACACGGTTGTGGGTCTCAAGGAACCGGTGGCATGACCTCTTGAGGCAGAGTCAACAGCAGAATAGAGTCTGTCCTGCACATCTCCCATGGACTCAACGTTAAGGTTGGCAGCCTTGGCTGTGGTTGTCAAAAACTCATAGTCAAAACCACTTGAGTTGCCCGAGCATTGCAGAGCGTTCGAAAGAGCCGCGAAAGCAATTGTGGAGGCGTTGATGCCAACGAATTCGTAGGCGTTCACAGACAACTCAGTCTGGAACTTTGCGAGCTCGAGAGCAGCGAGTCTTTGAGTCTCGCTAATCATGTGCTCAGGCATGAGAGCCATGAAATGCTGCACAAACGAAATGGCAGTGGGTGGGTTCATGCGCCACTTGATAGCCATGAGGATCTTTCGCTCCATGTCAGTGACTTCGTCCTCAGTGTATGCTCCACGGCTCAGGCTGGCAACAATCTTTGGTTCCATTGCCTCTGGCTCGTGGATCTTGATGGCAGTGTAAAGGCTGGTCATGGCCGCGAGTTGGAACACCTTGCGGTCGCCGAGAGCCTCAGCTCCCTCTGGGGTTGTGAGAAATCTGTCAAGGTAGCTCATGGCAATGGCAACAGTCTCGCGGTTGAATTTGCAGAAGTCGACAACCTGGAAGCACCATTCAGACATCTTCGAGCGGCAGTCGGCGTCGACTGGCTGCTGTGGACCATTGCTAGAGGCGACCTCCGGTTCAGCGTGAGTCATGTAATCTTCAGTTTGGTATCCATTCTCTTCTTGCATGCGCATAGCTTCGATGGACGCCAAGGCATCATCGACGGAAGAAACGTGTGGGAAGTTGGAGAACATGTTTGTGTTGTAGGCTTCGAGAGTGTGATCGAAAAGGGTTTGTAAGATTGTTTGAACGCGTTTTTGTGAGAGCATTTGAGATGGAGACTGAGTGCATGTTTTGTCTCTTTCCCCGACCAGTTTCAGAATGACCTGCTGGCTAGTGATTGCCTTGGTCACTAACCACAATGACTTAATCTTGGGCCTCGTACAAACCATACTGAATTTACAGAGTCATGGATTCCATCTTCATAAATCATGCCCAACGTGGCAGCATCAATCGTACCCAATGAACCACCTTTTTACCTCGACATAGGAACAACGTGTAGAAAGGGACATTTCGTCTCGTTTAAAAGTTCGATGGGATCGAAGACCCCGGTGGTCCATTCTTATACCCTTCTAGTATTTTGCAGGTTAAAATCGGATAGATGTTCCTATTGTGACACCTTGTTTCCGATTAACCAGTGAAAAGAATGTCGGTTGATATTTCCGTCATAAACAGATATCTTCCATTACAAGCTAGTCGGGGGTGATCGGGAAATGACTCGGGAATGCCCGTAATTTGACTACGACTCGTGACCGTTTTGGAAAACCGCTGGGGAGGCCCAATAAATATTAGTCCCTAAGTTTTCATAAATATGACCTTTTTGAAATTTCGCTGGTTACAGAATTATGTAAGATTGCGATGCCAGGGAAGGCTGCCACCCACGAATCACGTCACCCGATGAGAGCGAGACGCTCACAAGGTACACGCCAAGTAACGAGCAGGAAATCGTGACTTATGGGACAGTTGGTTTTCAGACAGAGGTCCGACAGCGGCGGTCTAAACTCTGGTGGAAACTAGACTCTAGAGAGACAACTGTGCTATGATTGGACCAGCGACAGTAGTCGTAGAGCGGGAGAGAAGATATTCCAAAAGCCGAGCTCGGATCGGGAATAAGGAGATCTAGTTAATTGGTCACCTGTGTTGAAGATTTGTCCGACGTCTGTATAAATGTGGTAACATAAATGCATGGAGAACTATAGCAATTATGGCAGCATCTTCTAACCACGCTCATGACTGAGTTTACGCCACAGCTAGTTACTAGGGAATGTATGTGTTGGCCGCGACTTGGCTCGTGATTTGCGACATAAGCGTACATCAGGAAGCGTCTACAAATAGTGCTTATTTCCGATGCATAAATATAGGACAATTAACAGGTTCGCACCAGCTCCTGTCTGCTACACGATCGTGGATTTAGAAACTGGGAATCGAGAATTAGAGTTGCTGCAGCTTCTAGCATAGGTAAAATAGTAAACAATTGACCTATGCTTATAAATAGAAATGCGCGGGGCATCTCGATTCGATTAACATTGGTTGCGTCGTTGTCAGAGGGTGGGAATGTACTTTCTTTGACCTTGAAGAATGAGGAGAGGAGAGTAACATGATGTCTTAGCATATATTTGGTCAGAAGGTGATTTGGTCACACATCGTTTGTTCCTCGAGGTGGGAGTGGGGACGAGGTGGTTGTGCTGGCTGTTTTCACATGGTTGGGTAACCGCCCGTCTAGCGTACCATGACTGTTGGCAAGGTGGTGTTTGACGTGGTCCCGGACCCCGCGTACAGCTTTATTTTTCTGTGATGCAAAAGCTAGCTCCACTTGCTTCTGCATAACCAGAGGTGTGTTTTCTCATAAACCTCGGTCACGCAAGGCTCCAATCGCATGATGGGGCGGGCTGCTTGTGCAGTAAGACCCTTCACGGCACAAGAGTTACGAACCATGCAGCCGCTTAGGAGAGGGACATGCGAGTGCAATATGCAATATGGACAGCACAATAGTCAACACTCGAGAAGAACGACCCAGTGCGTGGTACAAACGGACATGGTGATGGCTTCCTAGCAAGGTTGCCGAAACTAGACTGCGTGGTTTTGGGCGCGGCGGCAGTCTTTGACACCACCACATGGCGGGATTGGGTGAATCACGATCAAATCAACCCGTGATTACATACTGTGCACTGTAGTCGTGGCCTCTAGGAAATACTGTGCACTGTCGTCGTTACATTTGTGACTCTCACATTGGTGTACCACGCGACACGCGAACACATGAACATTCACAGAACGGACCAACAGGCATAAACAATCTTTGGCTGTCAATCAAGAGCATCCAAGCCCCACCAAGCCCGTCGTTTCAGCTCTGTCAACCGTATCCTGAGGGCACGTTTCCTCTCATTGTCGCGCTATAACCCGAATCTCGATCCCTGTGAAAACCAACCGTCTCTGTAGCCCTGTACGGTCATCGGTCATACAACTCCTTGCCTCTCCCTCTCTCTCTCTCTCTCTCTTCTTGTTGCTATCTTCTCCAGTCATGAGCTGCGAATCACTTTCAGGAGGAGGTCTCCGTCGAAGGAATCGGACCTACAGTGACGATGGTATAGACGAACTTTTACAACAATCGTCATCGGAGCCACCAAGGAGGATGCGAAGAGTCCAAAGCTCCCCAGCGACACCGCAATCGGCACGTCGTTCAGCGCGTCAACGCCAACATTCAGGCGGCAACAACAATACGTGGTTTCTTTCTAAGGCATCCATTATTGTACAAATTATGATTCTACTGGTCATGTTTTACTTTGTCTATGATGAACACACCAAGGTCAGTGAAGCCCAAACCCGTATTGACAAGTACGCCAAATCATCGGATGGATTGGAGGACGGGCTCGCGCGGCTGGAGAAACGTGAAGTGGAACTACAAGAACAAGTCGAACGCCTCAATGAGCAACACTTGCCAAACGAGGAATTCGAGCGCCTCAGTCAACTGCCACTTGTTGAGGACCTTTAAAAAGAAAACGAGTTTAATAAGAGCACACAAAACTCGCGATCGCCAAATAATAAGAAGAAGGAATGAAAGCAGGTAAGGATCTCGTTCTTGTCGCCTCCAAGAAGGAAGAAGATACAGCAATGATACGAAAATAGACGAAGGTACGAGCTGGAAAAACGCTCGAAGTAGAACTCCGGGATGAACTCAGACTCAGCGACTCTTGCCCAGAGAGGAACTCGGTCGCCTCAGAAGCGCGTGCTCCTTGAGGATCTTGACAAAACGAATTCAGCACACAACTCGAAGTCGTCATGTTATAAGAAGCAACGAACGGAGGTGAGGACCTTGTTCTTACCGTCTCTTTGGAGGAAGCAAATGACGTGGAAACAGACGAAAGCGAGAGCACATAAGATGCCACACAACTCTTGGCGTAGCAACAAACCTTTTTCAGAGCGTCAGTATTGTCATTATGCCACTGAAGATAGGAGATCATTCGGATGAAGAGAATGCAGAAAGAAATCAGATTACAGGAAGGAAGCTAAAGGACTTTTTCTCATCTTCTGTTTCGCTGAGTAGTAAAACGATGGTAGATCTCACACAATTTGAATGAAGAGGCTGGAGAAAGAAACCGGATTACATGAAGGAACATAGAAGACTTCTTCTCGTCTTCTGCTTCGCTGAGTAGTACCAACGATGGCATTGTTCATCTCACACAATTCAGATCAAAGGCTGGAGAAAGAAACCAGATTTCGGAAAGGAACCACAAACTTCTCGTCGTCTGCTTCGCTGAGTAGTACCAACGATAACACATTGTGTGCCGGTGTGCACAATCTCACGCAATCAAGTTTTCTGGCGCACGTCTGTAATGTGCACAGAATCTCACAAACGAAAAGGTATCCTGGCGCACATCGGTTCAGCTGAGTGAACAATCTCTGGTGTCTGGCGCGCATCGCCACTGCATTGAGGTCAGACTGGACCAAGTAAATATTTTGCGTCCAGGCGTTGATCGAGATAGTCGGATGAAGATGCGAGAGGACGAGCATGAGACGAAGCTTGACTCAATTGACGTCTTCTCATCTTCACCGTCGGCAAAATGCTTCTCATCTTCCCCAGCAAGCAGAGCTTTTCTAACGCATCGCTTTTTGCGAGTATGGGTATGGTATTCTTTGATCCTCCTAGAAAGAAGGTGCATGTATACTGGACATGATGCACGTCATTATCGTAGCATGGAAGCATTGAGTGATTCCTGGAAGGTTCCGTGGTGACAGGTTACCAGGTACCAGGTAGGTACTCTATCCAGTTAGACCATTCATAATAGACTATGTCACAATACCACTTCCGATTGTTGCGAACGAATTAATCCAGCTACAGTACGCGTAATGAGCTGCCAAGCATCTCTCATCTCAAGCGTCGTGCGTATGATATTTTTCGAAAGGTTGCTCCGGAGGAGCTTTTTAGTCATTGGGAGAACGCAGCATAGTGTAGTCGGACGCATGATATTCTGGCTCCCGAGTGAGATTTGTCTTGATGAATGATTTGAGGATTGACTCACGATTTGGCTGTCCTCTCATCGGTTCCACCAACACCTTCCGGCCGAATAGGAGACAGAAGAAGTGAAGCGATTGAATCCTCTTGATTGAATCAATAAAGCAGTAATATAGGTGATCATACAAGTTGTCTTTTACAGTATTAGAGTTGTGTTCAGTATAAGTGTAACAGTACAGTGTAGTCTATCATTGTCTCGGGCTTCAATGTGATGTTGAGACGCTTCGTGGAGATCCAACGCCTGAACTTCTGCTGGTTGGTTTGCTGACAAGCTTTGGACTGGCTCGGACGTTGATTGCCGTGATGGAGCTCGACTCGATTGCGTTGTATAGTCGGTCTTCAACATCCAAAAGGTAGTCTGCTTTGCAAATGATCTCAGCGTGGTGCTTGACGAGGGTGATAATGGCGTCAATCTGAACCATGGGCAGCTCTGAAAAGTGCAAGGCGTTCATGAGCGCTGCCAAGGCAGTTGTGGAAGGCTTGGTTCCAAGGAACCATGAGTCAGAGACAGCAAGTTCGGTCTGGAAGGTTGTAAGCTCAGCGATAGAAGCCATGTCGGAATCTGAAAGCAGTCCCTTTGGCAAGAGACTCAGGTACTGTCGCACAAAGGCAAGCGCCGTTGGTGGATTCATTCTCCACTGCAAGGCTTTCAGAATGCGTCGTTCCATGTCAGTCACTTCATCTTCTGTGTAGGTTCCTCGACTAAGGTTTGCAACAGTTTTTGGTTCCATCGCTTTCGGTTCGTGAATCTTGATAGCCGTGTAGAGACATGTCATGGAAGCAAGTTGGAAAGTCTTGCGATCTGATGGTGCATCCACTTGCATGAATCTGTCAAGGTAGTTGGTGGCCACGGCAACAGTCTCTCGATTAAACTTGCAAAAGTCAGTGACTTGATAGCTCCATTCGATCATCTTCGCTCGACAACTCTCGTCGACTGGAGCAGATAGACGAAAGAAGGATTGACGGTAGCTGTGTGAATCACACTGGTAGCCAGTCTCTTCTTGCATTCTCATGACCTTGAGGGTGGCAATCAGTTCTTCTGTAGCTTCTGAGTAAGTCATTATTGGATTGGTTGGAAGAGAAGTAGGAAGTTGAAAGTGATGTGGTTGTAAGAAGTTGGTTGGTGCTTTTGTGTGAACGAAGAATGAGAGCACGGAGGATCTCGATGATACATGTTGGGAAATGCAGGAATGACTTGCGGTACCTTGAATGACCACGGCCTTTGTGCCTTTGTCAATCGACAACCCCTTCGTGGCATAGTTGGCATAGTTGGGGCATGGATGTTCTCCATGCGGGATGTCATCAGAACCCAGGCTTCAGTCATTCTTTTAAGTAAATTAGTCGGGGTCTTCGAATAAAATATCAATCGAAATCGACATAAGTCATAGGAGGTCGACATTTCTCAATGACCAAGCGTGATGACCAATGATATAAATCTCCATTGCTTGGTCCAAAGTCAAAATTTGAAAAGACATAGCTGTTTTTATCTCCAGCGAAGGATGCTATGACCAGAGTCACTTTTCCATTTAGAGGACATCGTGTAGTGACACCTCGTTTTCGCTATTCCCAGGTCTACGTCATAGCACAATTTGTTGGAGATGACTTGACGCTTCCTGCCGCATCCGGGATACGTTCGAATAATGACACCTGTCCCAGAGCTCGTACGTGATCTCCAGTAGAAAAATAGGATAGAGCCCAACTCAACTGCTCGGAAATGTGAGTAGGGTTCACAATGTCCAAAATTGATACCAACTGTCCCAGAGCTCGTACGTGATCTCAACAGGTGCTCGGAAATGTGAGTGTTCACAATGTCCAAAATTGATACTAACAGATGACCGCCTATCTTAGGCTTGCGGACATCTTTTGGGTATTGTAGTCTTGAGTCTTGACAGGCTATCCAGATATGGTTGGTTGGACGGGCAAGCATTTATGCTTCATCCCACGGATACAGGGGCAGACAGTATGTCGCTAGAGAGTAAAGTGAAATGCCGCATTTTGACTAGTCTATGCCGAAACCACGATAGATATCATCATAGGGTGAATGGGTGGGGAGGCTGTCTCCCACATACACCATCCCCAGATAACATGGCCATGGAGGATCCCACTTAGAGAGACCACGTTTGAAAGGAAGTACCCCAGGGAGACTTGAGGTAAATTGACTTACTGATAGCACTCTGGGCGCGCGCAGAGTTAAAAGCTCGACGGCTCGGTTGGGTGTGGTCGGGTTGGTGGTTGACGAAGAGTTGATAACAGTCGTTTCGCTCGATAAGGAGGCAGGCAGGCCACGAGATCTGGCGCACTTCGGAGCTTGCCGTTGACCCTGCTGCCGTTCGTGTAGATGCAGACCAGCTACAGAGGCAGAGGTCTCTTGCCGCGTCGGCTGTGTCACGCGTCCTTATGCCTATCGATAGATAGCGGCAACAATGTTAGCATAGTGTTAAAGATACAAGCCCGATGAGGGCTCTTCTCCCATGTACCACATGGGTTAGCTGTGGAAATATCAGTATGCTGTAGGAAAGTCAAGGACCGAACAAACTGAAGGACTTTGAACACCCCTCCAAAACATGTAGGGGGTTGAAAGGCTGGGATCAAAGCCATGACATTTTGTTGGATATGAAAACAAATAATGTGGATGTAAGGCTGCTAAAGTAGTGTAAAACCGCGCGTGACACAGAGTGTCCGTCCTGCAGATTTCTGGTGGCTGATACTGCTTCCCAGCTGCTGGGTGCCAATCTTCTAAAGAGAGAGAGAGGTGCTACTGTAACGGCAGGGCCATTCTGGGATGAATGCAGTCACACGGTTGAGGCGAGGTGAAGGATAAAGCCACTTCAAGGCGTGCGTGAAACAGTTTGTGGTGTAGATTTCAGGTGGTTTTGCTACTTCCCAGCTGCTGGATACCAATCGACGACCAAGGTGATGCTGTAGCGGCAGGACCATAATGGGATGAATGCAGAGCATCTCACACGTCTGAGGCGCGGTGATATGTGAGAGCATCGAAAAGAAGAAGAATAAAGCCGCTTCCCACTGGTGCTTATTCAAACTACAAGTCGCAAGGAGCAGAAGGCTCCTCTATCACAGAGTGTAATACTTCAAGTCTTCTGTGTTGTACGCAGCGAGTTAAGATGCATCTCCAATTATGATCCTAGCCTCGTACGACATACACTGACTCGATCCGTCTCCGTTTTTCTGCTCGGCATCGATCCGGATACCCAGACGTCTGGTTTGCCCGTCATGCCTACTAACAACCAAAACTAGCAACGCCAGATGAAATTGTGGCGTCAGATTTTCGAAAGTACAGCACTGGCACAGAAGTCATTACCAGTAGTATCAATTGAACAAGGGTGTCACATGTCACATGACCCGAGTGAGCGGCGTATGCCACCGTAATGTCATTTTGACAGACAATGACTGCTACCGCTAGAATCAGGATCTCCCCAATTTTCGACATATTGCTAACGCTAAAAAAGCCCATGTTGGTTCAGAAGCTTGCCGTTGTTGAGCCGTTCGCTGCACCCCTTGACGGGAACATGTCGTCTCCGGTTGATAATGCAGTCGCCCGCATGGTGGCGGAAGAGTGCTTAGTTACTGTGGCAAAGGTCTTGGACAACATTCTGACCGAAACTTCGTATCAGAAAAAGACCAGGAAACTCAAGTTGACGAATCAGACGTTCGATCGGCGGGTTGCTCGTCACCCGGGTGGTATTGACTTTCTGATAGCGTGTCAGTTCACGAGGACCGGTCAGAATTTGCAGTTGAAGATTAAGAATGAAGACAAGCTCTTGCTCTGGAGAGCAAGGCTCGCTCTGCATGATCGAGCGACCAGCCTTGGATTTGGCCTACCCAGTATGCCGCCGGAACCCGCGACAGCCCAAGGGCCCTCAGGAGGAAATCAGGAAATAAATGAAGCAATGTCGTTGTACGAAACTTCGACGATCTGCACGCTGGACGAACTTGAATCTGAGATTCTCGAAGAGCTGGGAGAGGATGATATTCCTCCAGTTTCTCCGCGAGCGGCGCCAGTGTCGCCATTTGGGCACTCCAATTTTACAGCTTCGGATCGCATGCTCGACCATCTCTCATTTGATTCGGAAGCCCTGTCTCCGCTTGGAACAGCTCCAGGCACACCTTCACCTGGAAGACCACCAAAGCCCTCATCTCGGTCGCCTTCGATTACCAAGCAGGCCCCTCCAGAAGAAAAGTCGCCCAGAACGATCTCGCAAGCACCGCAGCTGCCCAAAGCGCCTCAAGTTCAACAAACCCCACAGTTGCCTCCAACGATCAGTAATGTGGATGGAAAGAAGAGTCTTCTTCTGAAACCCCGAAGGCTGAAGAAGAAGGTGGAAAAGTTGGAGAAGGAACCGATCGTTGTCGTCTCAGCGGTTGCGCCTTCCCCTGTGGCATGCACGACGTCGAGTGCTCCTCGTGA
>JAVCKV010418427.1:0-12550 GCA_032274145.1 Herpochondria borealis | reverse complement strand
ATACCAACGCCTCGCTAAGAGGCAAAAATTAGTTGGTTAAAATAAGCGACGCAGGAGAAAAAACCAACTGTTTTTTGTCCTTTTGAGCGCCTTGTTAGGTGTTTTCTTCGTAAATATCTATTACATGGCTAGCTTGAAAGGTGACAATTTGTCCGCAAAGCACACAATCACTGCCACCAGGATCATTATCTAATTTGCCTTCATAGTTATTAGGATACTTGGCTGTGATTTCTACCCACATGCGTTCAACCGAAATTTCATCTGAACCTATAGTCTCTTCCATACTGAAGATTAACTTTACCAAGTCGCCTACTTTAAGGGATTCCCTAACTTCTTTTTCAGGAATCCAGAATGAGTCTGGATATTCCTTATTTAATTCTTCTCCATTATCCAATTGATAATGATCTTTGAGTCCCCAAATATTTGAATGCTCAGGATATTCATTTCTCTCAAGTGGGTAATTCTCCTTTGAATATTAGTCCTGCATTAACGGCTGTGTTTAATGGAGATGTAAGAGCTGTAGGAAACTATAAAAGTCAATGGCAATCAGTACCAGTTTCATTTATGACATTTTCAGGGTCGTATGAGAAAAAATTCGTTCATTCAAGATTGCCGAACAGTCTTTTTGGAGGAGGATTAATTTTCGACCATGACAGAGCTGGGCATGGAGATTTAAGTTTATCCAGAATAGGATTAAATTTTGCTTATACTCAACAGTTGTCTAGAAGGTTATTTTTGACTGGAGGATTTCAATTTAGCATCGCACAAAGAATGTTCAAACCTCAACAGTTGAGTTTTGATTCACAATATACTGGTGATCAATTTGATGCAGGTATGGACTCTGGTGAGGTTTTTGAAAATCCTAGTTTTGTATTCCTGAATTATACAGGAGGTATCAACTTACATTATCAACTTCCTTCGAAAAGAGCAAGGTTAGACTTTGGCGTTTCAGGCTTTAATTTGAATCAAGCTAATCAAAGTTTTTACGATAAAAATGATGTCAGATTATTGAGACGTACACACATATATGCTTTAGGAAGTGTAATGTTAGGCGAGAAAGTCGATATTGTAGGACTAGGCTTAGTTTCTTTGCAAGACACCTATTCTGAAAACGTATTTGGAGTAGGTCTTAAATTTTATTTAAGCGATGCTATGTCTAAAGAACTTTCATTACAGTTAGGTGCTAATCTTCGAATTGGGGATGCTGTGATTCCGAATATAGAAATAGAATACAGAAATACTTATAAGGTAGCAATTAGCTATGATGTGAATGTCTCAAATTTTAACGCGGCAACTAGTGGAAAAGGGAGTCCTGAATTTTCTTTTATTTATACTTTAAAGGAAATTAAGCCACTGGAGCAAACAAAGATTTGTCCATTATACTAAAAGGAAAATTGAATATAATTAAAAAGAGAATTCAATTTGTGCTGTTTAATGCTATGCAAAAAAGAAAAATGCAACCAAAGCTTACTAAATTACTAATTTGTCTATCGTTGTTGATGATATCAATGACTTCGATTTCTGCCCAATCTTTACGTGCCTACGTAAAGGCTGCTGATAATTCCTTTAAGAGTGGCGACTATTTTACTGCATATGTTTATTATAGAAAAATTCTGGATGTTGAACCAGAACGGACTGATATTTATTTTAAATATGCAGAGTCTGCTAGGTTGTTTCAGGCTTACCGTGTTGCAGAAGATGCTTATCGAAATATTACCGAAAGTAAGGATGCCGATAAATTTCCATTAGCACTGTATTGGTTGGCTAGTATGAAAAAGAATTTGGGGGATCACCAAATTGCAAAGTCATTGTTTGAAAAATATTTAAGTAAGCACAAAAGACATAATTCTAGGTTTGCTTTTAGGGCAGATAAAGATATCGCTGATTGTCAATGGGCCATTCAAAATATCAATTCAGTTTCCAATTCTGTAAAAGCAATTCCTGTGGATGGTGGCGTAAATTCACCTTATTCAGAATTTGGAGCTTTTGAAATCGATGATGAGTTGTACTTCACCAGTATGCGTTTTAAAGATAAAGAAAATGAGAATAGATTGTATTCTAAACTCATGGTTAAGAATGCAGCAGGTGAATTGGAAACGGTTGAATGGGGGGATAACAATGAATTTACAGCTAATGCTGCGGTTAACTTTAATGGGACAAAAATATTTTATACCCTTTGTGAATTTAATACGACTGGCCAAATCAAATGCCGTATAGTTTATAAAGAGAAAGATTTTTATGGAGGTTGGAGTGATCAATATGAATTACCAACACATATTAATTTCCCTGGTTTTACGAGTACGCATCCTTCGATTGGTTATGATCAAATTAATGAAAGAGAAGTGTTATTTTTTGCTTCTAATAGACCTGGTGGAAAAGGTAAATTGGATTTGTGGTATAGCCACATTGATAATACAGGAAAATTTACAAGACCAATTAATTTATCAGAATTCAATACTCGCGAAAATGAGGTGACTCCTTATTTCCATTCGGAAACTCAAAATTTATATTTTAGTTCAGATGGTTATCAAGGTATGGGTGGATACGATATCTACAAAGTGAAAAAAGATGAACACTTTTGGAAGAAACCTACGCATATGGGAATTCCTATAAATACAAGTTATAATGATTTTTATTTTACGGTTGATAGGAAAGGGAGTAAAACTTATTTTGCTTCTAATAGAGCAGAGGCGTTAGAAATTGATCCGGAGAATGAAGCTTGTTGTAACGATATATTTACGGCAGACATTAGAGCTGATCGAGCGATTTTTAATCCTGATGATGTTGAAGTTCCTTTGAACCCAATTGCATAATATCCAAAAGTGGAACTAGAAACGCCAGCTCCTTCAACGGGACCAAACTCTACTGATCCGAAACCAATTGAGGTAGGGACTAAACCTTCTACGAATCCAGTTGTAAAAATAGAGCCAGTAGAAACCCCTAAAGAAGTCATCGTAGATGTCGTACCTCCAGCGAATGTAAATACAAAACCACCCGTAACAAAAGAAGATTTACCTGAGACTAGAATAGGTGCAGTAAAAACAGACATTATAGGAAAGGAAATTGTTATTTCAAATCCACCTACACAATCAGCTGCGACTAATTTTGATTTTAATGCTTTACCTGAAAGTAATTATCCAATTGCTTTTGAGGTGAAAACATTTGATATGGATGATGTTCCCTTAAACCATGCTAAAGTTGAATTTATAGAATTAATAAATGGTCAGCCTGGGTTGTCATTTTTTGTTGAAAACTATTCTAACAATACCTTTTTATTTCGACTGAAACATGGAATGGATTATCAGTTGGTCTTAAATAGTCAAGGATATTTTCCAGATACTTTATTTATAGAAAAAGAAATATTGGATGGTGCTACTAATCCATCACAAAAGTATTACATGATGTTGGATGAGGATTTTAGTTTAAGTGCCACTGCACCAAGTGCTTTGGGAGATGATGCTAATAATCCCTTAGTATCTGGATTTGCTTTAAAACAATTATTACCAATCGCACTTTATTTTAATGATGATACTCCAGATCCAAATAGTCTAAAGACGACTACAAAACAATCTTATGAAGAATCTTATATTTTTTATTATAGTAAAAAAGAGAAAATAAAAGATACTTATGCTGCTAGTTTTAAAGGCACTCAAAAAGATGCAGCAGCAATGAATTTGGATTACTTTTTTGAAAATGATGTGAAATATGGATTTGAACAATTAGCAGAATTTTCAGACCAGCTTTTAACCTATTTGGAAGATGGAAACTCAGTAGAACTTCAATTACAACCTGTTGAAGAGGAGTTGAAAAATATTTATAAAACATCTTTAATGCAAAGAAGAGTTAATAGTATTGAGAATCATTTTAAAACTTTTTTGAATGGTCAGTTTCAAGGTTATTTAGAAACAGGCAAATTAAAAATTAATTCTTTACCTCCTATCCAAAATACCTCATCAAACAATAAATCTAAATATAGTCCTGAAGTTTCAAGGACTAGAAAGGTTGAAATCAGAACGATTCGAATTAATTAATTCAGTGAATCTAATGGTGAAATCAACCTGAAAAGAGACTTGAGGAATAGGAGGCTTTTAGTGAGTTTTTCTAGTTTCAAAAGTAGAACAAAAACAAAGACAACAACTAAGATTCAATGAACAAACATGAATTATCCCAAAACTTTTATTAATAACTTACGACGTAAGTTTGTATTTCTTTTTGTCCTACTTATAGGATGCTCATTTTTTTCTAATGAAATAAATGCATCTCATATTATTGGAGGAGAGATGACATATGTCTGTCTAGGAGGTAATGAATATGAAATTTCTCTCACGATTTATCGTGATTGTTTAAATGGAAATATTGATGCACCTTTCGATGATACTGTATCTATCGGAATTTTTGATTTTAATGATGAACTCGTCCTAAGTTTAGGAAATGGCATACATCCTGGACAAGTAAATATTCCATTTGAATCTTCTGATACTTTGACTTCAATTTCTTCAGATGATTGTTTGATACTTGAAACAGGAGTTTGCGTGGAAGTTGCTACTTATTCTGCAACAGTAATTCTCCCTGGTATAAATGGTGGATATCAATTGGCTTATCAAAGATGCTGTCGTAACTCACAAATTAATAACATTGTTGCTCCTGCAAATACTGGTGTAACGATATATACATTTATATCTGAAGAATCTTTAGATGGTTGTTTGAGTAGCCCTTCTTTTGGTCCAATACCACCACCTGTCGTTTGCATTAATGAACCTTTTGTTTTAAATCAATCGATTACTTCTAATGCTTTAGTTGATTCTGTTATTTATAGATTATGTACTCCTTTAGCAGGAGGTACCTTTATAAATACTCAACCAGAACCTCCTTCTAATCCTCCTTATGAGGAAGTGGAATGGTTGCTTCCAAATTTTTCTTATTTCAATCCAATAGGAGGTGATCCGCTAACTATCAATCCTTATACAGGAGAATTGACTGGTACCGCAAATTCACCTGGTCTTTTTGTTTTTGGATTATGCATAGAAGAGTACAGAGGAGGAGAAGTAATTTCGTCAATAAGAAGAGATTTGCAAATATCTGTTGGAATTTGTAACAGTGTAAATGCATCTTTTGAAATTGCACCAACCGTATGTAATGAATTAGAAATTACATTCGAAAATACTAGTTCCATGGCAGATAATTTTTTGTGGGACTTTGGAGATGCTATGTCTTTAAACAATACTTCTACAGAACAGAATGCATCACATGTTTTTACTGGTAATGGAACATACGAAGTAACGCTAATTGCAGAACCCGGTTCGATCTGTGCAGATACATTTGTTAGAGAAATACAATTGGTAGCATCAGATATTCAAGCTGATTTTAGTTACTTGGTTTTGAGTTGTGGAAATGAATTGGAATTGTATTTAAATGATTTATCAACAGTTTCTAATGCTGACATTGTAGCATGGGAGTGGACTATAGTAGGTGGCAATCAGAATTCTAATGATCAAAATCCAATTTTTACAATTTTGCCAGGAACCAATCCAATTGTTGGATTACTAGCTACCTCATCAGATGGATGTACTAGTTATATTCAAAAGATTGTTCCAAACACTGTTAGTCCGGGTAACTTTATGCCCTTAGAATATGAAATTTGTGAAGGGGAACAAATTACGCTAAACCCTAATCCAATTAACCAACCAAATTTTGAATTTACTTGGGATCCAGATGCATTTATTTCAGATATTAATTCCCCTTCTCCTGTAGTTTCGCCAACGAGTTCAATCACCTATACACTTAAACTTAATAATACAATAAATGGTTGTGCAACATCTTTTGATGTGGAAGTTAATGTGATAAATGAAATTGAAATCGATATCAATGTAAGTTCAACCGCTTGCGGAGGTTCTACCACTTTATTTGCTTCAAGTAATGTTTCTCCTGAATCTTTTATTTGGTCTGATGAACCAAGTTTTAATAATGTGCTTTCCACGACATCGAGTTTGACAGTTTCGACGTTAGGTCAAACGACCTATTATGTTCAAGTAAGTTCATCTGGTACTTGTGTTGGAATAGAGGATATTACTTTAATAGAACAATCTATCAATGTTGAACTAGAGAACACTTTGATTATGTGTTTGGGAACAGAAGAAGAAATTGAATTGGTTAATCTTGACCCTAATGATAACTTAACAGTTAGTTGGACACCAAGTACAGGGATTGTCTCAGGGGCAAATGAATCGACGGTTGTTATCAATCCTTTACAGGCTGGACAATACACTTATTATGTGGCGATTCAAAATCAGTTTTTTTGCGAATATTTTGATTCTGTTTTAGTCAATGTGATTGATTCATCAGAGGTTGCTGTCATCTCTACGATTCAAGATTGTGATTCCTATGAAGTACTAATTCAACATGAAGGAAATAATTTTCCTTATTATTTTTGGGAAATAGAGCAAGGAAATGGAATTGTAGATACCGTTATTGGACCAGCTGTGAATTATACTTTCCCTTCAGCAGGGACTTATAAATTGAGGTTGAATCCTGTGCCTGGATTACCTTGTGATTTGACAGTAGAAGAATTTGAAATAACAGTGTTAGAAGAGAACTTGGAAGCTGATTTTGATTGGTCGTATATAGATTGTTACAATAATTTAGAGTTGCAATTTACCGATGCTTCCACGGCATCTCAAGGAAACATCAATTCTTGGTTATGGAATTTTAGTAATGGTGATGTATCGATTCAGCAAAACCCAATTGTTACTTTAAATAATGAACAAGATTTAGAAGTTCGATTAATCGTTGCAACTGATTTAGGATGTGTTGATACGATTACCCAAGTCATTACTACTAGTTTTACAGCAATACCTATTTTGGAAAATACAGTTTCCTTGTGTGAAAATACGTCTGTTGAATTGTATCCAAATGGAAATCCTGCTTATGATTATCAATGGTCGCCTGCTTCATTTTTAAATGATGCGACAGCTGTTTCTCCTATAGCTACAGTTACTTCTAGTCAAGTATTTGAAGTAACAATTACTGATCCCGGAAATAACAATTGTGAAATTGTAGAATCAGTTGAGGTAGTTGTTCCTAATCAATTTCTTTCAGCAAGTTTTGATTTTGAGTATGCCAATTGTACACAGGATACTTTTACCATTGTGTTTAACGATACCTCGATTGCAGGAGGAGGAAATATTACCTCCATAGAATGGGCATTTTCAGATGGACAAACTGCTTCAGGAAGTCCGGTATTAGTGATAGTTGATGACTTGAGTATCTTGGAAGTTGAATTAATAGTAATGGATGACCAAGGATGTGAAAGTGTTGTTAGTCAAACCATAAACCTTGTCGGAATTAATGTTTCTCTTCAAGAAGAAATAGTAAAATGTGAAGGATTGCCAGTTAGTCTTAATCCTAATGGAGATCCATCCTATACTTATGAATGGTCGCCTTCCACTAATCTAATTAATGGAGACACTGTTCCAAATCCAATTGCCAATCCAATCGCTACTACTACTTATTGTGCTACGATTACAAATGGAAATTGTCAAACAATCGAATGTGTCACTGTCGTAGTTCCAGATACTCCTTTGTCTCCAGAATTTTCATTTGAAATATCGAATTGTATAAGTGAAGCAGATATTTCATTTACAGATGAAACCATGTATTCCTTTTCAGATATTGTTGCGTGGAATTGGACTTTTAGTAATGGAACTTCTTCAACAGAACAAAATCCAACAATTACTTTGACTCAAAATACAGACCTTATTGTCGAGTTGGAAATTGAAACTGCAGATGGATGTTCACAGAGTGTTATAGAGATAATTGAAGTTAATTTAATTGAAATTGAAATTGAAGAAAAACAAGTTGTTTGCGATGGAGTAGGAGTCTTTCTAAATCCAAATGGCGATCCAAATCAAACTTATATATGGTCTCCAAATAATGGATTATCAGATTCAACTTCACCAAATCCATTTGCAAGTCCAAGTCAAACGATTACTTATCTTGTTGAAATTTCAAATGGCGCTTGTTTAGTAATTGAGACGGTTGAGGTTTTTGTGCCTGATGTTCCATTAGCTCCTGATTTTAGTTATACGGTAGAAGGATGTACCGATATTGCGATTATTGATTTTGAAGATCAATCATTATATAGTCCTGGAAATATCATTGGATGGAACTGGCAATTTAGTAATGGTGATTCTTCTAACATTGCTAATCCGCAAGTTACACTTAGTCAAAGTCAAATCTTAGATGTTGATTTGGAGGTAACTACAGAAGATGGTTGTACAGCATCCTATTCGGAATCTATTGATATTGATTTAATTGATATCAATGTACAAGATACTGTCATAAATTGTACTGGTTCACCTGTGGAGTTAAATCCTGGAGGAAACAGTTTATATACTTACCAATGGTCACCTGCATCAAGTCTAATAGGAAGTCCGACATCTCCTAACCCTAGTGCAAATCCAACTACCTCAACTACTTATACTGTAGTGGTTACTGCTGGAGCTTGCGAACTAATACGAACTGTTGATGTAATCGTTCCTATATCTCCATTGGCAGTAAATTTTGAATATAACTTTGATGATTGTACGGATAATGCAATTATTGAATTCACTGATTTAACCCAATCTACTGCTCAATCCATTGTAAGTTGGGAATGGGTTTTTACAGGAAGTTCAGTGATGGAATCTAACCTACAAAATCCAGTAGTAACTTATACTCAGAGTGAAACGATTACGGTTGAGTTGACAGTGACAACGGTAGAGGGATGTGTGGATACTTACAGTGAAGTTGTAGAGGTTAGTTTGATTGATATCAATGTCGTGCCTAATATTGTTTTTTGTCCTTCGGAAAATTTGATTTTAAATCCAAATGGCGATCCAACATATACTTATCAGTGGGAACCCGCAGCATTGTTAAGTGATGCAGATGTTCCAAGTCCGCAAGTGCTTGGTATTTTTCAAAATACAGAATTTAGTGTAACTGTTTCAAATGGAAATTGTTCTTTGACTAGAACTACAGAAGTAATATTCCCTAGTGAGCCACTTCAAGGAGGATTTAGTTTAAACTACAATTCTTGTATTGATACTTCGGAGATAGTCTTTACAGATGAATCCAATTATTCAGGAACTATTGTAGAATGGGATTGGCAAATAGGAACAGAAACCTTTGATGTACAAAATCCAATTTTAAATTTTGACCAAACTCAGGACATTAATGTTCAGTTAATCGTAACCTCCAATGAAGGATGTATGGATACTGTTAGCACATTAGTAGAGGTCGTTATTCTTGATTTAAATATGCAGGATTCTGTATCCACCTGTAATGGGGAAGGGGCAAATCTTAATCCAAATGGAAATGCTAATTATGAATATAATTGGTCACCAGGTTTACCTATAGGTTTTGATACAACTGATGTAAATCCGTTCGCATCATTTTTAAATTCGGTTCCGTTTTCAGTTTCCATAACGGATCCTTCGATAGGATGTACTGACACAACGAGTGTATATTTTAATGTACCAATGATGCCACTTACAGCTGGTTTTGAGTATAATATTTTATCCTGTGCAGATAGTACACTTGTTGAGTTTATTGATACTTCAACCTACTCTGGAATTATAGATGATTGGTCATGGTCTATTGAAAATGGATTGACCTCAACTTCACAAAATCCAATTTTAGCATTTTCAACTGCGGATACTTTTGATGTGCAATTAGTTATTAACTCCAATGATGGATGTATTGATAGTACTACAATTGAGATAGTTGTAGACGTGATGAATGTAGGAACTATTGCAGATACTATTGTTTTATGTGAACAAGGTGTTGTCAATTTGAACCCAATTGGTAATCCTGATTTAATTTACAATTGGTCACCAGCTGCAACATTGGATACTTCTAACATTGCTAATCCGTTAGCGACTCCAGCATTAGGAACTACTGAATATTCTGTTACCATCACGAACCCTAATAATATAGAATGTTCTGATGTTCGAACAGTAACTGTTTTAGTAAGTCAAGCTATTCCAGAAATTCTTTTTCCTAATTCACTAGACACTGTCTTTTGTGGTGTTTCCATAAATGTAGTAGGTCAAGTCAATTTTGCAAGTACTTATTTGTGGTCTAGTAGTTTGAATTTTCAAGATACCTTATCTACGAGTGCTTTATTGAATGTAAATCCTGCGGGGACACCTCAAACATATTACTTGAAAGCGGAAAATGATATTGGATGTTTTGAAATAGATAGTATTACAGTTTTAGGGGAAGGTATAAGTTTACAACTTCCTGAAGATCAAATTATTTGTATAGGAGAGGAGACCATGATTGAGTTGATTAATCCAACAGGTGGAAGTTCAGACTGGATATATGAATGGAGCCCTGCAAGTGAAATTATTTCAGGTGAAAATAGTTCAACTATAGTTGTTAGTCCAACAGAGACAACGGAGTTTGAATATTCAGTTACAACTGTTGATGGTTGTGAGTTGTCTAATTCAGTTAATATACAAGTACTAGATCTTTCCCAAATAATAAATATTCAAGCAGATAGAGATTCTATTGGAGAAGGAGAGTCCGTTCAATTAGAGGTGACAGATATTCCAGGATTAGAATATGATTGGGTACCCTGTACATTAGATATTAGTGATTGTTCCATTCCAAATCCAATAGTTACTCCAGGCATCACTTCCAACTATATAGTTGAAGTTTCAGATTTGGATAATGGATGCCTTTATAAGGATAGTATAAGAATCACCGTTAACACCATTTCTGCTTGCGAGGAGCCATATATTTTTGTTCCCAAAGGATTTACACCAAATGATGATGGACTTAATGACATCTTATATGTGAGAGGAAATGCCATCGATGAAATGACTTTTGTGCTTTACAATCGTTGGGGGGAGAAAGTATTTGAGACGAACGATAAAAACATTGGATGGGATGGAAAGATTAATGGAAAGCTAATTCCTCCAGATGTTTTTGGATATTATTTAGTGATCAAATGTGTGGAAGGGGAGACCTTTAGAAAGCAAGGGAATGTAACCTTGATAAGATAGATATTTTGTAATTATTCAATACGCAGCTTTGCGAAACCTGTGAGTAGAGAAAGAGGAGAAGCAAGGTTTCTTAAAGCGAACGATAACAAGACTTAAAAAAAAGCGAGGGAAAATATTCCTTCGCTTTTTTTATGGTTCTAAATGAATATGCTCCTATTTAAGTTTATTTTTTTCGAAAAAATAGAATGGAAATACTTTTTTCTTTTCTTTTAATTGTTAAGGAGAAAAAAAATATTCGTTTTTCGTAAGAATATAACTCTTTGATAATCAGATTAATTGAAAGTTTAAAAATACTATATATGTTTTTTGGCAATAGCTATAAATCATTGATTTTCAAATGATTGTAATGTGATAATCATCTTTTGTGAAACTAAATTTCCCCCTTTTTGTTTGGTGTAAAATTAATGTTGACATTAATTGTTTGTTCCAGAATTTTTCCCAATATTTGCGAAAGACGAAAACGAAAACCATACCTTTTACAAGGAGCAAAAAACACAATTCTTATTGCTCTATTTTTATACATACATATGAGAAGCATGAGTTCATTTTGATTTATTAACCTCAATTTCGAACAAACATGATTAAAATAAAAATTAGAAGAGGAAAGATTCTCTTAGCGGAACCATTTATGGTCGATTCGAATTTCAAACGTACAGTTGTCTTAATGTGTGAGCATGAAGAAGAAGGTAGTTTGGGATTTATACTGAATAGGTCTTTAGATATGAGCATTAATGATTTAATCTCGGATTTTCCAGAAATTAATTCTACTGTTTATTATGGCGGACCTGTTCAAACAGATACAATTCACTACATTCATAATGCAGGAGAATTGTTAGATGAAAGCCAAGAAATTGCCAGTGGCATTTATTGGGGCGGAAATTTCGAGCAATTGAAAGCGCTTATTCGAGAAGGTTTGATTAAAGAAAAAGACATTCAATTTTTCGTTGGATACTCTGGTTGGTCTTCCCTACAACTCACAGAAGAAATGAACATGGGTTCGTGGGTGATAGCTGACTTAGATGACAATTACCTATTCAAAGAAAGAGAAGGAGGTCTTTGGAAACAAGTAATGGGAAATAAAGGAGATGCGTTTTCTATTATTGCGCAAATGCCTGATGCTATTTCTTGGAACTAAGATTTTTTTAAACGCCTAAGAGTCTTCAAAAAAAAGAGCTTGAACATTTGACATTCCAAAACAGTAAGTAATTTGCAGTAGGCAGTATATCTTAAAACAGACACCGTTATTATAATCCGATGAACGAAATCACCCAGCCTAAGTGCTGGGTTTCTTTACACAAAAATCAAGACCACGTATATTAAGTAGACAAACACTTTTCTCTATCTACATTTAGCACAACAAACAAACACAAATCCCCATTTTTGGGAAATTAAGAACAAACACATCCCATGAACCGGTCATTAGCGCTGGTTTTCTTTTGCTCGTTATTTATTTTTTGGCCAAAGGTAAATGGAGAAGGACAAAAGGTGGATACTGAATTAAAATA
>JAVCKV010418316.1:0-12552 GCA_032274145.1 Herpochondria borealis | reverse complement strand
ATCCGAGAATGAACTCAGTTCAATGACGCGGCAATGTTTGAAAGACCGCAAGATGAGTGACTTGGAAATGTTACGAGAGGAAACCCAAGGCTGGTCAAATTACCAAAATGCCAATCAAAGAGATGTTGATTGGCAATTTAAGCTTGTTGATGCTCGAATCAAATTGAAGGCCCACTACCCTAAATCTTAGAGATGACAGAGCTGTAGTTAATTTTTTTATTAATGTATTGCTTTTTAAAAAAGAAGAGTCAACATGCGAATGTATATACTTTTCATACCCGCCTATAAATTACGACTCTTATTAGAAAACTACCCTAGCCACACCTATATCGAATAGCACTCTATCCAGCTGTGTAAAAACTTCGGTAACTGTCCCTTTGGGAGAGATGGTTAGTGAGAGTAATCTTTATTGCTGTTTGTAAGAAGGTTAGACAGTTTAAGTATCGTTAAAAGATATTAATTACAATTAAAACCATATCAATATCATGAGAAAACTACCATATTCTCGCCATTCCTATCCTAGCCAATCTCTAGGCTTAAAATCCAGAGTTGAGCCCGGTTTTGCCTTGATCGCAACCATTTCAGTGATGGCACTAGCCATCATGATAGCCATGGCCATGGTGAGCCTGAGTACCAGCGTGGTGCGCACTAGTAATCATGGTCGAGCAATGGAAGAGGCACAGGCAAATGCACGCATGGCACTTGTGTTAGCCATTGGTGAGCTACAAATGCAGATGGGGCCCGATCAGCGAATTTCAGCGAATGCAGAGATCTTAGATGATCCCGGTACCGCCGTTAATGAAGTCATCAATCGACATTGGACTGGTGTCTGGGACTCTTGGGTTGCTGGAGAAGTCGATGCAACCACGGTCAATTCGGATTACCCTAGTGCCGCAAGCCACCATCAGACCATCGGAGAGCAGCTTGATGATTCGATGCATCCTGATTATGATCAAAAGAATAAACATTTCCGCAAATGGCTGGTGTCCCTACCTCCAAATGATCAGCAAAACATTTTGTCCTACAATACTGCCTTCACAGATCCTAGGACAAATCCGACTAAAGACTCTGATGCGGTCCGTTTAGTTGCTGAAGGTTCCCTAGGCACCCCAAGTTCAGCAGCAGACTTTGTCAACGTTTCTCTAGTAGATATCAAATCAGAGACCAATCAGCTAACGGGGCGTTACGGCTGGTGGGTCGGTGATGAAAGTCAAAAAGCACGTCTCCTCTCTGATTCTTACCAGAGTGGAACTCTCACAGCGGCTGATAAAATCTTTCGTTCACAAGCTCCGGCCTCGATGGGTAATAAGACCGCCCCTGGCTTAGAGAGCATTACCGATGAACAAGACCTTGCTAAAGTTGTCTCACTCAAAACCCTCGATCTTGTCAACCTAGGTACGCCCAACGCTGCTGGTGCCCCTACAGTATCTCAAGTGAACTTCCACACCGCCAGCGTTCACAGTAAAGGTGTGCTCGTTGACGTTCGAGAAGGCGGTCTGAAACGTGATCTTTCCATTATTCTTGAGCAACCCATCCAGCTCGAAGACAACGGGCCTGAACACTTATTGTATGCATTTGATGATCCACGCTTCCCGTACCTTAATAATCCCAATGATGAACACTGGGCCAATTCCCGTGTTCCCATCCAAGATCTAGCTGCATACCACCAACTATACATCAACGAGCCGACCTTTGACAATGGACGAAGAGAGGGTGTTCAATACAACTCTACCGCACTCCCTAACACACTTCAGATCAAAGTCCCAGACCACGATGGTGGAACCAAAGATCGCCAGCGACTCATTCGTGAATACACCTCGCTTTATCGACGCCCCGTCGTTACCAAAATTCAGTTTCTTGTTGGGATGACGGCCCAGCCGATCACACAAGCTGACCGTGATGCACACTTGCGTAAGATTGCAAGACCCAATGATTGGAGGAGGAAAGCTAATCTAAAACCAATCAGAGACACCGACACGCACAGGCTTAGACTCGGCCTCATGCCCGTGGTGACACTATGGAACCCAAGCAATCTTCCACTGGTTATGGAAGCCACTCAGAGATTGAGATATAACAACCCACCATTCGGCATACGATGGCGGAAAGAACGTGCTGATGGGGAAATCTATGAATCCCCTTGGTTTAATTTAGGCTACGCGAATACTGATGGAACTCGCTCAACCAACGGTCAAGGTACTAGCTTTGATTTACTCAAGTTAAGATTTGCTCCAGGATCAAAACCCATCGTATTTGAACCCGGAGAGGTCAAAGTTTTCTCCATTCCTAGCTCGCTTGCGGCACATTTAACGGATGATGGCAAAGGATTACAATTATCTACTGAAGACGACTCCCATCTAGACACTGTAAATGAGTGGGATCCATTTGGAGTATTTCTTATGCGAAACTCAGCTGCAGATGGCCATTGGTACAGTCAGTCGCCTGACATCGTCCGCTTTGACAACCATGATAAAGCCCAATGTATGGTCTTTAATCCTAACGACAAAATCACGTTCAGCATCGAACCAGATGATACAAATGTGACTGAGCGGGCAGATGGCAGATCAGCAACTTCAGGCATCGGAGGCGCTGGATTTAGCCTCCTAATGGTGGATGAGGGCTATCAGTCAGGGAGTAGCACAACTTGGCAGGATTCCTTAAGGCACAACATCTTGCTCAGCCGGAACGGTTCCGGAACTGACGTCAACAAAGCCAATCTTCGTACATTCCATGGGGAGCTCATGTACCCCGGCTTCCCTGGTGGAGAAAAGATCGATTTCGATGATGCTGCCAATGCAATGCTCGGGTCACAAATCATCGCGGCCAGCGAACTTCCAGAACCCGAAATCATCGGAGTAATGGATTATTCCCTGAGTATAGGCTGCGAATCATCAAGTGCTGTAGCAGGCGGTTTTCGTGGAGGAAGACGCATCACGAGTCGTCCATTTCTTCATTCCGCAACCGCCGCGTTACCATTCATTGCTCAATCAGAGAAGAATGCACTCTACGATTACGGCTTGGACTGGCAGGTTAGCAAAATTAATACCATTGAGGATTCCATCATACAGGCACAGCCAGACACTGGACGCGGATACTATGGAGGTGGCTATACCGTGGAACTCGGCACCACACATGTTATCCAAAGTGAAATCCCAGTTTTGCCGCCAATCTCCATCGCGTCTTTCAGCCATGCCCATCTCGGCGGCTTCAGCTTAGCCTATGCGATTCCCGTGGGAGAGAACCCTGATACTGATATGTTTGGGTTGAACAGTGGACCAGTTAAAAATCCGACGGGTGTTGCCTACCAAAGGGTGACTGCATCCGGTCAGAATGGTCTCTCACCTCACATCGTGCAGGCCATCGGAAACTCCTACGCGCACCCCAACATCCCAGCGAACAAGGCATTCGTCACCAAGTCGCGCATCTTCGACCTCGACGAGGGTCCTTTCGAAATACCATTTGTGGATCACTCCTATCTCGCAAATAAAGCTTTGTGGGATGAGTTCTACTTTTCTTCCATCGCACCACAACCTTCGAAAATTCCTCTTTATGACTCTTCTGGCCGCACCGCCAAACAGGTTGCCGATGACTTTTTCTTCAATGGTAACACATTGCCTAATCGCCGCATCACACCTTACAATGCTTCTTTAGATCAAACTAAGTTAGACACACTTTTCACAGAAGCAAGCATCTACACTGATGGTTTAGCCGACAAACTCGCCGCTCACCTCATGGTCAACGGAGCTTTTAACATTAACTCTACTTCTGTGGAGGCATGGAAAGTATTTCTCTCTAGCCTAAAGGGTAAACCTGTGTCCTATCTCAATGGAGGAACCAGCCCTCAAACAGCTGTGACTAAAGGAACAACTTTCAGTGGTGTAACTTTACCGAGTGCCGCTCCTATCAAGACAGAAGACATTACTAGGCCTAACATACCAGCAGAGCAGTGGACAGGCGGCAGAGAACTTACCGAAGACGAGATTAGCGAACTGGCCTATGCCATTGTTCGGCAAGTGAAACTACGTGGACCATTTCTTTCATTATCCGAATTTATCAACCGTAGACTAGACGGATCAGATACGGACAAATCCCTGAAGGGAGCTCTTCAAGCTGCACTTGATGATGAAAATGTAACAATCAACGCCAAATTCCGTGTGGCAAGCCGAACACTAGATCTCGAGACGGCAGCCATCGCAGGTTTCGAGTTTCCAGAAGCCGCTGATGGACCTATAGCCTACGGTAGCTCAGCATATGTCGACCAAGCCGACATTCTACGCAACTTCTCTGCACAGCTCACTCCACGTGGAGATACATTTGTCATACGCACTTATGGAGATTCGATAGACGCTACTGGTAGAATCCTTGCCCGTGCTTGGTGTGAAGCCGTTGTCCAACGTATTCCAGATTACCTAGATTCATCATCTGCCACGGGAGACGAGGCATACGAAAAACAATTAGACCTCAACTCCGTGAACAAGACCTTCGGTCGCCAAATAAAAATCATCAGCTTCCGATGGCTCAGTTCTGCTGAAGTTTAATCTTGTCCAAATACGTCTTTCTCTCAATATCTCAATATTTCATTTATCATGCTCATTCGCTCGAATGCCTTTCTCAGTCTCTTTCTATTTCTCTTTTCTCAGGCTTGCTATGCCCAAGAAGAGCAAGTTTCCTTGCAATTTGTTACTTTCCCAAAAATAAGTAATCCAGAGCCTGTCGAATTACTTATCGGTGAAGGAAAAACGATGAAGATCATACTACCTACCAACGTTCTTTCACCAGTCTATAAAGTGAATCGCCTAGACAAATGGACTCTTGGGAGGTCCTCTGTTGGAGCCGATGACGAGTTCATATTTAATGCATATGGTAAAGCCGCTTCTCTTGCTTCTCCTAAACAGTTGATCTTGGTCCTTCGTAAGGGTCCCAAGGTTTCGGATGGGCTTAATCTCATAGTGATAGACAACCGGCTCTCACAATTTGGAGGGGGTATGTATTTTTTTATGAACGCGGCAACAGTCGATATTGCGGTAACAATTGGTGATGAAAAATTCGCATTGAAGCCGCTCACTCGCAAACGAGTGAAACCGAAACCTTCAAAGGTTAAAGGCAAAAGAAAATACCTCTATACTTACTTACAGTTTCGCAAGGAAGGTAAGCCGGTTCCGTATTATGAATCAACTTGGAGATACAGTGAAAAAGCACGTTGTATGGTCTTCCTTTATCACGACACACACACTAGGCAGCTCCGCACTCATACGATACGAGACTATATCAAATGATGCCCGCAAGTGAGCTTTCTAGTTGATACAAGTATGCATTTCCCAGAAATACCTGCGGCGTCGAAGGATCCGTGGCAGTCCCAGGGAAATTCAAGAAAGACCTTCGTTGGCTCAGTATTTCTCACGATAGGGTTTCTTTACTTTGTAAAGTAGCAAGTGCGCCTCTAACTCGGCCCTGTTTCCTTCCAGAGTTCATGCAATCGCCCTGAGCTGCCACCTGACCGCATCCTCAAATCAACCTACCTCCGCGTAAGCCGCGGCTAGTGCATTGAGTGCGGGTACCATCCTGTTCTGAGTGATCCAACAACATCGCTCAGCTAGGACGACAGCCAGTGCCTCGTCAGAATGGGTCGCCCGGGTCCAGGCCAATCCATTCATGGCCGTCGGAGATTCCGGGGTGACCTCTGAGGCGCTTGTGTAGTGCTTGATCGCCTTGGCGGCATCCCCTAGCTTACTACACGCATCCCACAATTTCATCAACACCACCGGACGCTTTGGCATGATACTCAGTATCTGATACCAAATCAGAAAACTTTTTGGTAAATTTATTTTGATGTAGGTTAGATGATTTGGCTTCGCATGCTGTAGATGACGTTTTGGCATATTTACTCCAAATTCAGCATTAATCATCGGTTGAGGAGCACGCTCTTCACGCCTCAAAGTTGAATTAAATCTACTCGAAAATTCTACCAGATACTTTTCCTCATTGGTATTAGGGTTGATTTTTAACGACCTCTCATAATATTTAATAGCACTCGATGTCTGCCCTTGGTCCTCCAAAATTAGGCTTAATTTGAGACGCTCTCCGCAAATACTTAATCGCTTCGGTATTACGCCCGAGACTAGCCAGTAAAGTACCCAGGTTGCTGTGTGCGATAAAGCTATCGGGCTTAAATTTCACCACATCTGCATACTACCTAACAACCTCGTCAATCCTTCCTGAACTCTGGTAATTCGCAGCCGCCTTACGCCGAAGGAGCTCTTCACGAGCGCAATACGGTCAACGCTCTCGGTACGCCCCCCTACGCGAAGGTCGCTACCGAGACTGTACAGGCCTAAAACCAGGATTTCAACCTGCCTATAAAATAGCAGGTTAAGCACCATTTTTCTTTTGCCTTTATTTGAAATAATGGTATAAAATACTATATATATACATTAGTACTACTAACCAGTGCACTTACGCCATGAAAAAACTACACAATCCTGCTGAACCCTATCCGAACCAGACTACACGCATAAAGTTCGACTTTAAATCTAGAGCCGAATCTGGATTTGTTTTGATCGCCACTATCTCCGTCATGGCACTAGTTATCATGATTGCCATGGCCATGGTGGGTCTGAGCACCAGCGTGGTTAGGACTAGTCGCCATGGTAAACCGATGGAAGAGGCCCAGGCGAATGCACGTATGGCTTTGGTAATGGCTATTAGTAAGCTCCAAAACTACTCAGGTTTGGATACTCGGATCACAGCTCCTGCTAACCTATTAGTCGCTGGAGCTCCGCCTCTTACTGGAGTATGGAAAAGCTGGGAGGGAATGAACCACGACACAGACGGTCGTCCAATTAAACCAAACTACGAAGTAAAGAACTTAGACTCTACAAATAGTGACTCTCGCTTCCTAGGTTTCCTCGTTTCAGGTGCGAATGACGTAACTGACCCAACCGCAACCAATCTCTCTGACTTGATCTCTAATTCGGAGATAAACGGCATTACCATTCCTCTTTTATCAACGGGGAGCTTGGGAACAAATCCTGGGCAGGTGCACGTGCGACCTCGCATCATTGATAATAATTCTGGAGCTTATGCTTGGTGGGTCAGCCCAGAGAACCAAAAGGCCAGATTAATGCAGCCCTACTCGCCTGAGACAGATGATGTCGCGGGATGGGCACGCATAGCCCAGTCTCATGCGATCCCTGATACTGGACTATTAGGACTGAATGGTCTCAATAGTGACCTCGAAGCGTACGTGCCAGATCCTAGTGATCCGAAGCCAGTAGCAAAGATGGTTTCTCGTAAAACGATGGAGCTACTCGGTTCTACAAATGCAACCAGTCCTCACCTTGATTTTCATGATTATTCACCTAATGCGGTAGGCTTGCTAACGAATGTTGCAACAGGTGGATGGAAGAAAGATCTCTCTATTCTGAGTGAAAGATGGAATCATATATACAAAGTTACCCAATATACAAATGGTAAACCAAGAACTGTGAGTGAGCGCTTAACTCTTCCTCTTTTTCGCTTCCGCCCAGGCTCAGGTGCAACATCTGCAGTCCGTATTCCTCTCATTGGAGCCTCAAGCAATCCAAACCCACTTGATTTCGCGCCCGATCAATCATCGCTCTTTCCTTGGAGTAACTACACTCAATTGGGAGGGAAACGCAATCCAATGAATTACGTTACAGCTTCAGCTTCTTGGCAAAACCTTATCAGTCATGTTGTCTCGTATAAAGACATGAGTACGAATGGCTCCGGTATACCTAGTAAAGAGGTAGATTGGCGTCGAAAAATTTCTGAATCTTCTAACAATACTTCTGCTACGGTAAGGAAAGGTGAAAATTTTTATGACTCGTTTCACATTAGTGAGGTTCAGCTTATCGTAGCCAGGATGCAATTTATCGTGCAGGCTAACGCGATACCAGATCCAAGGATGAAAACTGACCATCCCGACCCAAGGATGCAGACTCCAGAAAATTACCACAGGATTAACTTAAGGGTTGTTCCAGTTGTAACCTTATGGAATCCCTACAATTTCGAAGTCACAAAACCGAAATTTAGAAATAACAAGGTCTTTGATATTGGGATTTCCACAATGCGTTCCTTACCTGGGGTTTTATCAATTCAAAATACTACTGCCCCCCGCCCCCATTATTATAAAATGCTCAATGGTGGTAATTCCATTGGTGTAGATGGGCTGCTCGAAAATGTTACTACTGGAGGAAACCACTGGTATGATTATCAGATACCTGCAAATATTAGCAAGGGATTAGGTGGTGCAAACAACTCGTTTTGGGGAGGCGGCACAAGATCGTTTTCAAGCTTTCTTCCTCTAGACTTCAAGATGGCACCAGGTGAGGTTAGAGTTCTCACCCCATTTGCAGGGACCACCCAGCAAATGCATACGATGGGGATTAGGCTAAAAACAGGTTATACTGTAGGAGATGATGCTGGCATGATGTTGGACCCTAATGCTATGCAAACTCCTCCCTTAGCCGGCGGTAGAATTTATAAAGTTCCAACTTCTAGGCCCAACAATGGGTCAGCCCAAAGTCCTTTATATGCTACCGATCGCTTGGAGTTCCGTGTCAAAACTGACAAGCATACTAAAATCCTCACTAATCATTTTACTGAGAAATCTGGGATCGGGAGTTACTTTTCTGTGGGTACAAGTTGGTGGCCTATTTCAGATGAAGCTCGGCTTGCAACTGGTGAAGTGCCTAAAGGGGTTCAAGATCTTAATGCAGATATGGCCTTGACTGTAGATGAGGATTGGGGCCAGGCGTATTGGCCTTCAAATAATCTTGCACCAGCTGGCTTCAGTGTCAGCGAATTGATACCAGGAGGAGGAAATCCAGATTGGACCAATGTCTTTAGTATCACCTTCGGACCTCGCTTCACCGCAGGTGCCGGTTGGGGAAATTCTCAAAACCGTCCTACAAAGGGTCTTCTCCAATCCAACCCTTTTGCTTTAAACACCCTATCTATTCCTGAACAACAAGCGAGTTTTCACCCTGCGAACGGACAGTATGATTTCTTTTATCATTCCATGACGTTTAATAGCGATCTCTCACCTGAAGTAGGAGACAAGGGCTACATCATATCAGGATTCCAGTCAGGTGACGGCCTTTCGCAGTTTATGCTATCGGAAAAGCCCATACAACCACTCGCTTCCCTTGGAGAGCTTCAGAATTGGGGTGCGAGGGGTCCGAATCCATTGCCGCCCCACCAACATTTCATCGTTGGAAACAGCGATGCTAATCCAATGTTACCTCAGGAAGATGTAGTAATCGCAAACCCTGCGTTTCTACCTGTAACTAGTAAAAGTCCAACAGCCACCTCACATGACAGACAACATATCCTTCAGCATGACGACCCATACTGTGCCAACCATGTATTGTTCGATGATTGGTTCTTCTCTTCCATTGCACCACGCCCTGTAGATTTTGGCGAGAACATAGCCAAAAATATAGAGACCGTATACCAAGATTTAATTGCTGGCACTGATTTATTGACGAATAGGTCTTATCGTCCCATCGTCGAGGATTTGACGTTAAATTCAACCCAAAGGAATGCCCTAGTGAATGAAGTCATTAATGGTAATTCAAGGGACGGATGGCAAAAAGTAGCATCTCGCTTGGAGGTTAATGGCATGTTTAATGTAAACTCCACCTCAGTGAAAGCTTGGCGTGCTTTATTAGGACACGCTAAGAATAAGGGAGTTCCATACTACGACAATGGTGAAGTTAAACTAGATGCGGATAGGTATGATAACGTTGTGACACGAAGCTCAGTAGCTGGAGACGTTAAAGCAAGCGCTGATTCTGGTAATGGTGCTCTGTTTCCAAATGGTTCACAGTATGCTGGATTCAAAGTACTCACTGAAGGTCAGCTAGATGAGTTAGCTGAAAAAATTGTAATGCAAGTTAGAGCTAGAGGGCCGTTCCTTTCACTTTCTGAGTTTATAAACAGACAGCTTAGCTATGACAAGGATCTTGCCATAGCGGGTGCTCTTCAAGTAGCCTTAAATAGCCTAACAGACGACCCCAATATAGCTCTTAAAAACCAAGCAAATCAACTTTCAGAGAAGGCTATGGATCCTGCTAGTGCTTACCTCAGTGGAGTTGGCTATGATTTTGTTGAGGCTGCCGAAGGTTATAGTACTCATGGCTTTCCTGGCTGGATCCGCCAGGCAGATATACTTCGTCCGCTCGCTCCAATTCTTTCTGCTAGGGATGATACTTTTACGATTCGCACCTATGGTGACTCGAGAGATAGCGAAGGGAATATTCTTGCAACTGCGTGGTGTGAAGCTACAGTGAAAAGGACTCGGCACTTTGTTGATGGCACAGATGATGCTGATAGTACTGAGCCACCAACTAACACTATCAACATGCAATTAGGCAGGAAATATAAAATTATGTCTTTCCGTTGGCTCAGTTATAGAGAAGTGTAGAGTCTATCTTATATTTACAATGAAATTTCTTACTTTACTGCTATTCTCGTTTACTAGCGTTCAGGTTGTGGCTCAAGAGGTCAAGAAGCTACGCACGTGTCGAGTATTCTTTGTCGACAAGCCTAACAATGCTCCAGCCGAAGCATTTTTTTATGATGGGAAACAATCTCGTAAAATTCTGTTACCATCGCTTAATCTATCAGAAGTTATTGATCTTCCTCCAGGTGATATTGTTTTGGGCTTTTCTCCTAAGGCGGTACTTGAAGGTGAGATACTCCCTCCTGGTGCACCTATAGCTAAAATCCCAGCACAGTATTCAAATATTTACTTATTGTTATTCCGTGACCTAAAGAACAAAATATTACCCTTTAAGATTAAAGTTATTAATATTGATAGTTTTAAATTAAAGAAAGGACAGACTCTGTGGATTAATATGACAAAATATCAAATTGCAGCAAAGACAGGAGACTCGAGTTTTCTGATTCCTGCGTCGAAATTGAAGGTCGCCGATAGTCCTTTGAAAAATCATGGGTTTTACTTAGCACAGTTTGCTTATCGTCTAGATCCCAAAAAATCATTTCTACCTGTAATGAGGAAGAATTGGTGGTTTGATAGCAGCTGCAAGCACTTAGGCTTCGTTATCGATAAAGGGACGAAGATGCCGAAAATATTCACCTTACGCGACAGAAGGCTGCCAAAGCCAGAGGTTCCAAGAGAAAAATAGGATTCACTACTCTGCATGACAACACCGTATAATTAATAGAATGGGCCATCTACATTCGGAGCACCTCGGTTTTGTATTGTACCCTGGAGAAAGGTATTGAATACTGGGAGAAAAACCCTTAAAGATATGCCGCTCCCAAGCCCATTAAGAACGGTCAGTCAGTTATGTAACTCATTCTGATATAACTCTACAAATATAGTCAATACCCCATGAAATTCTTAGTTTTAGTAATGATTGAACTGTCGATCATGTTCAATTTTTCCGAGGCCAGTGAGCTTAACCGCACTTGCCGGATTATTTTTGTCGATCCCCCCAGAAACGCACCAAGGAAAGTACAGATCTTTGATGGAGCATCCACCCGTAAGATTCTGCTGCCTTACAAGAATCTATCTGAAGTTATCAATTTACCCGCAGGTATTCTAGTGCTGAGCATGATGCCAGATCATGTTCTGGATCCCGAGAATCTCCCTGAAGGAGCCCCCACAGTGACTATCTCAGCAAAAGTTAGCGACTTCTACCTTATCGTAGTCCGTGATCCTGAGAACGGAGTACTCCCACTCCGCATGCTACAAGTGGATGTCGAAGATAAAAAGCCCAAGCCAGGGCAGACTCTTTGGATAAATCTCACCGAGCACGCCATTAAAGCGAATTGTGGCAGCAAGCCACTGATAGTTCCGCCCGATGCCAGAGTTATCGGCGAGGGTCCGCTACCATCCAGCGGCTACTATAAAGCAGAGTTTGAATACCAAGTGAACGGTGAAGGTGAATTCCTACCGGTGATGAGAAAATCCTGGTGGTTCGATACCTCAAGCAAACATATCGGATTCATCGTCAATTCCGAGAGGCGTTTACCCAGAATTTTCTCTTTCAGAGATAAAGTCGCTCCGGATGAAGCGAGAAAGGCGGAATAATGCCACTTGGCAAGCCCGCTTGGCATAGCTAATCGTGGAAAGAAGCCATCACAACTTTAACGTCTCTGGCTATGCATTAGATAAAGCAAGTCTAGGTGTGAGTACCCACGGCTTCCTAGGCCGGATTCGCCAATCTGATATTCTTCGCCCTATCGCTACTATTTTATCCGCTCGTGATAAAACCTTCAACACCCGAGCTTACGCTGATGCCCATGATAAAATCGGTAACGTGATAGCACGTGCCTGATGTGTGGCTACTGTCCAGCGTAGACGTGACTATGTCGACCCAGCTGATGATACAGACTCAATCATTCCACCCACAGACGCACAATATATAATGTTTGGTCGTCGATATGAGATCCGCAGGTTCCGCTGGCTTACAGAGGATGGAGTGTAAGTATTAACCTGCGGGTAATTTAGGATGCGTATTTGATGTGCTTAGATTTAAAATAAGATTGGACTCTTTTTGGGTC